>JARQZK010000763.1:320000-352500 GCA_030704885.1 Cynegetis impunctata
TGAAAAACTGTCTTATAAATATTGAATCATATTCGCTGAGCGAATACTTTGAAGCTGCTAAACTTATGTAGTTTTATTTTTTTGTGACGTCTATTTCATTTGATCTTTGTTAACATGAGGATTCCTTGAAATAAAGTTATTATAATTATTATTATTATTATAACTAGACTAAAAAGTTTTTCAGTTGAAACAAAAAAATAAATTTTTTGAAATTAGATTTAAAAATTTTTTAGAATAAAATAAAGGTGTTAAATTGCCGACATTTTTTGCTCAAACATGTCTGAAAAGTGCCCACAGCACTGTAATGTGTTTTTGGAATTGCACAACACAAGTGTTCAGTCACTTAGGTGCATGAACTTTAACGTTTTCATTACTTTATTGTTCCTGACCTTAAATTTTAGTATTATATAATTCTTTCATGGACTGTTTCTTGTGTTCACTTATATTTAATTGCCTGAATTTGTGCTGATGATAATAATTGAATAATAAGTTGTGTGTAAGAATAAATAAAATAAATAAATAAATAAATAATAAATAAATAAATAAGTTCAAAAAAGATCCGGTTAAAAATATTCTCTGTAATAATAAAGAATCAAGGCTCCTTGTTACTTACCTCATTGTCATAAATATTATCACTTCCACATAAATTATAAACAAATTGTAATAATTCTGGCCAAGTGTTGTCAGCAAATTCATATTTTCCCAATAACCCGAGAAATTGTGCAATACCATTCTTAACCGACTTTTCAGGTTCTGCAACTAAAGCTTGAATCATTCCTTCCTTAATCCTGAAAAACTAATATTGTAGAAAAATAGGCGTACATCAGTTATACAAACCTATTTCGCATATCAAGGTGCAACTTATTCCATATTCGCTTTCTTGCAAATTTCCTTCGAAGTACAACAGTAGCTATTTGTCGTAATTGAGGGTTTTGAGAGCTCACTATTACATCACACAATGCAGGTACAGCATCAGAATTTTTGAATGCTTCCTTTAGTTCGTTAGTGCCCTGAGAATATTTATAAATTAATCATAAATAAAATACATCACAGATATATTCAATATTAAACTTTACAAAAAAGGTTGATAGATTAATCATTGAAAAGTCTTACTTCTTGAATAATTTTACTATCTGATACTAGTAGTTTTGACAAAATTTGCTCCATTTTCTTCAAGAAATAGATACCGACAAACAAATCCTATCTGATTTGCACCTAGCTTTCATATCAAAAACGCGAGTTTTGAAATGAGGTTATAGTATCCACAGAATAAAGATTCTATATTCAGTTTGACGCCAGTTCCGAACAGCGATTGGACTTGTGAACTAAGTATATTACTCAGTATTATTAATATTTCAGTGATACCACTTAAGTCATAAGACGTATACCACACAACAGCCAAGAGTAGAGAAGGAATCGAAGCTACGAAATCCACAACCAAAAACGGGATAACGCATAAGCATATTTTGGTGAACATGAGTTTGTCCAATGAGTTGTCAAAATTATACACTTCTGTTCTCATTACGTACTAAAATACCATCGCATATTTTCCTATTCCAAATCTTCTTATTCTATTAATAAAAAAATGAAAACGTGTTTCATTCCTTCATCATGTATGTGTGAGGTAGACGGGCTGCTTGATTTATGGGAAATAACTCTTTCAGCCAGATCACAGGATAAACTTATATATAAGTCCATTAGGAAGGCTAAGACCGGACAATTTATAAAAGAAAGGAAGTGAGGTAGAGTCCACAAGATGTATACTAGCCCAGCATTCACCATTAGAACTATGCATTCAGTTATTCATCTAGGTCATGAAAAAACCTCAGAGGAAAACTCATGCCAGTCAGATATATATATATATATATATATATATATATATATATATATATATATATATATATATATATATATATATATATATATATATATATATATATATATATATAAATATATATATATATATATATATATATATATATATATATATATATATATATATATATATATATATATATATATATAAGAGGAGGATAGTCGCTGACTAGTTTAGAGGATATCTATTTGTAGGGACTGCAGCAATGTAAAAGGAAACTCTTTACCAAAAATTCACAAACCAATTTTGTCAATGAGACCTATAATAGCTTGCATAGGTTCTCCTACAGAACAAATTGCTTCATTTTTAACGAATATTTTATCTAATGCATATGATTCAGATAACATTTACTCTATCAAAGATTCCTTTGAATTTTCAGAAAAATTTAATAAAATCAAATTACCAGATAATTACGTTTTGGCCAGTTTGGATGTTGTCTCTCTTTTCAGTAATGTTTATCTTGATATTTGCCTTAGGGCAATAGATAAAAATTGGGACCGTATCAGCAGACATTGCACCATTGAAAAATATTACTTTTCCAACTTGATGAAATTTCTCTTTGAAAATAACTATTTTTCATTCAATGGAAAATATTTCAGACAAACTTTTGGAACTCCAATGGGATCTTCAATCTCACCTATTCTTGCAGCTTATGTTATGGATGAATTGCTAGACACAGTGATTCCATTACTCTCTTTTAACTTATTTTTCATCAAAAAATATGTGGATGATATAATATTAGCTTTACCTAATAATGGTATAACAGAAATTTTAGATACTTTCAATAGTTACGACCCATTCATTCAATTCACAATCGAAACAGAAGACTCAGATCTTTCAGTACCTTTTCTTGATACAAAAGTTATACGATCGGTTGATAACATAATATTGATTGATTGGTATAGAAAAGCATGCAGTTCAGGAATGTATTTGAATTTCTTTTCTTATCACAAATTTTCGATGAAAGTGAATTTGTTAAAACAAATGAAGAACAGAGTACTCAAAATTTCTGATATATCTTTTCATAACAAAAATTTGAATAAACTTCAAGAACTTTTCATACAAAATTCCTACCCACCATCTTTAGTCAAGAAAATTTTATTTAGCACATCCTTATCAGAAAATGAAATTATAGGACAAAATAACAATTCTCATAATGAACTTGTTACAGATATGAGTCAAGTTTTTTATGCCTCGTTACCTTATATAAAAGAAATAACACCTAAACTGACCAGAATTTTTCAATCTTTTGAAAAACATCAAAATTGCAAATAGAACAGTTATTTCAATGAGACAAATATATTCGAAAATAAAAGACAAAATTACTATTTTATCACTCACAAATTTTGTTTATAATATCCCTTGTAATGATAGTGATAAGCTATATATTTGCTATACAAAAAGACTATTAAAAGACAGAATCACTTCTCATAAGAGTGCTAGTAGATTACTACCGGAGAGATGTGCTGTAGCAATACATGTCAAGTATTGAGACCACCAAAAGAACTTCCTTTCAACAACTGTTCTAGCAAGAGAATCACATCTTTCAAAAAGATCTTTTTTAGAAATGGCCTTTATTTATCAAGACAATAATTCCATCAATAAAAAAAAACAGATATAAGCCATTTGAGTGAAATTTATTCTTTTTTACTTTCACTTGATATAAAATAACACAAAATCAAATTAATTTAACGTAATGAAATAATGTCAAACTTCAATTTGAATATAAAAAAAAAATGAGTGACACCGATTTGTCATTTCGTTCAGAAATTTAATTATAACTTCAAAAATGTATCAACTTTTATAATTTTTTAACAAATAGCATCATTTTCAATGTTTCTTATATCGTATTATCAACATCTATGTAATCATTCTCACGACAGATTCTCCCTGATGATGGAATAAAAGATTCCGAAAGCTTGGAAAAACTTCAAAGAGTTTCCTTTTACATTGCTGCAGTCCCTACAAATAGATATCCTCCTATATATATATATATATATATATATATATATATATATATATATATATATATATATATATATATATATATATATATTTATATAATTATTAATATTTATATAAATATATATATATATATATATATATATATATATATATATATATATATAAACTATCCACAATAGGCCGTGGAATGTGTTATATCATCGAAAAGTATAGCACAATGTAAATTATAGAATTTAAAATATAGAAAAATACAAAACAATTTCTGAACTGAAAAGTCACTACAAAGCATACAATAAGAAGACAGGCGATTATCAGGTGGAACACATTATTCACAATAAGAAATTCTCATGAAGGTGATTCCCTTCAAAATCCATCTGACAAATGTTAGTCCACTGTGGGTGCATTCGCGTTGGGCGCTTACACGCTTTAAGCGCTTATAAGCTTCGTTCTCTGTGGTCGACTCGCGCTCACAAACGCTTAAGACTAAGCGTAAGCTAACCTAATTTTGGTTGTCGATGACTGATAAATTTGTAGGGAAATGTTAAAGCACAGTATTTACGTGAACTATCGGGCTTTTGCCTACTTAAGCGTAAAAAAAAAAGATCTGACATTCACCTTTAATGCTCAAAGCCAAAGCTTGAGCGTCTCTAAGCGCTAGTAGGCCAACACGAACGCCAATAATATGTGCTTCTCTAAGCGTGAGCGCTTAAAGCGTGTAAGCGCCCAACGCGAAAACACCCTGAATAATAAGCCCTACTAAGAAAAAAGCTCGTGGTCCTATTTTTAAGGACATATGCAGGCAAGTTCCTCATAGCCTCTGGAAATATGTAAAGCTTTAACATGTTGAAGTGGAAACGGACACCATCTAGTTACCTTAAGTAAGAATATAATTAAGGGTGCATTCTCGTTGGGTGCTTACACGCTTTAAGCGCTCACGCTTAGAAGCACATATTATTGGCGTTCGTGTTGGCCTACTAGCGCTTAGAGACGCTCACGCTTTGGCTTTGAGCATTAAAGGCGAATGTCAGATCTTCTTTTTACGCTTAGGTAGGCAAAAGCACGATAGTTCACGCAAATACCGTGCTTTAACATTTCCCTACAAATAAGCTTACGCTTAGTGTTAAGCGTTTGTGAGCGCGAGTCGACCACAGAAAACGAAGCTTATATGCGCTTGAAGCGTGTAAGCGCCCAACGCGAATGCACCCTTATACATACATTGTTTTCAGTGGAGGTACTTTGATACAAGAAGCCCCATTAAAATTAAGAAGAAGATTTAGCTACCAAACTTTCATAGAATTGTATAAATCGTAATATGTTGTTTTATGTTCTACTCATAGACATATTAGGTCTATGGTTCTACTCCGTGTTTCTTTCTTTTTTATCGTGATCTAGACAAGAAGCAATAGGTTATAACTTATAAGAAGCACGTTTTCGATTTCTAAGACAATTTGACGACGGTAAGTAAATTATTGATAGATTAACATGTTATTATATGCATTTATGTGATATATTTCAATTACTAGCCATGGCCCCCAGATACGAGATTGCTGTGGGACTTCAGAAAGGCCACAAAACTACTAAAATACCATCGGGAAAAACGAAAGCCGATAAGATTCGTCCTTCAAGACTAAAGGGACACCTGACAAAACATTCCAAGTTCGTTAGAGATCTTATACGAGAAGTTGTTGGACATGCCCCATATGAGAAGAGGGCTATGGAATTGCTGAAGGTGTCCAAAGACAAACGAGCCCTTAAGTTCTTGAAGCGACGTCTTGGAACCCACATTCGAGCAAAGAGGAAGCGTGAAGAATTGTCCAATATTCTAACTCAAATGCGTAAAGCACAAGCACATGCTAAGTAGATGTTAAGATAAATATGTCTTTTAAATTTGGGAATTGAAATACACGTCTTGAAATTTAAATCATTATTTGTTTACTTTAGCAATTTATCTTTTAACCAACTTGGAGCATAATCGTATTTTGCTATACTCTGTTTTTGTATATTATTTTAGAAGAATTGAAATTAATAATTTTCAAAATATCTTTGCCATAATTTATTTCGACATATATTTGGAAAATAACTCATAATTCAATATTTATTAGAAACTTTGAAGGTAAACATGTAAAACTTTCGAATGTCAAATTATTTTAGTCATTATTATAAGTTGCAGGTTGGTATAAGTTAGAGATATTGTTTATGCAAGTGATGTGGTTGAAGCTTGATAATGGATTTTCAAGGGCATTATAGTTATGGGATGAGAGTGTATTTGCATATATAAAGTTTTTCGTGAAGTTTTATATATAGATATTTCTGAATCAGGAGAAAATGAGGTCAAAATAATGTCGATGTAAGAATCGGAGAACGTATAAGCAGAACAGACTTGGCACTTATCGTGTTAGATGTTCAATTGATATGATATGGACAATTTCCAGAATTAATCACCTTTTATAGATTTTTGCCGGATTTTTTTTGTTGTGTCAAGTTTGTTAGTACAATTTCCTCAGCACCCATTAGCTTTGCAGGTTTAAGTATTCTATAACAAGATGATTTTTCATTTGACACATCGTTCCAGCATATATGTTTATTAGTTTTCGAGTTATGGCCGGCAAAGTCAGTGCAACCGAGAAAATTTGTAGATTTTTCCAATTTTGAGACCCCAGTGGCTCCACCATGTTGTAGGCCAGGGGTCGCCAAATCCGACCCGAGCAGTTTAAGAAGACGTGTCATCAATCTGGCCTGTGACAATGTCTCATTGTTATTACTATTGCTACGTTGAAGAAGAAAACGCTGAATGATAATTACTCAGTCTAATTTAATTGCAAGGTAAAACTTAACGATAAAAATGATGACGCAGAGAACTTAACTTAAGTATATAAGCTTAAGCTAATTAATAACTAACAAATAATTGAAATGAATTTCGCTTATCACAGTCAAACAAAAACACTAACGAGATTTATGCAATTGTGAGTTTCCATAGACAGTTTGTAGTTGTGGATCAATTTTACTTGTACCAATTATTAAGAGATTTAAGATGCTCATTAGTTAATTTATATCTGTAAACTTTCTTTGTGTACTTCATCTTGGAAAACGTTTTCTCACACAAATAAGTAGTACCAACAACCCACTTATGAGACCAGTTAGTCTAGAAATATTCTAGATTACATTCTGTAGAGGGAACATCACTAATTTTTGTAGACAAATGAATATTTCTTCAAGCTGTTTTACTTACTACATATTCGTAAAAATGCAGGAAACTCATTTTAAAAAATTGGCTAAAAATAAATAAATCTCAAGAGACAACAGAATTACAAACCCCTTTCACATATAAATCAATACTAGAAAATAAGTTTTTTATTTATCACTGTAACAGGTGTTTCATTATAGCTTAGTTTAATATTCTTACTAACTGAATATAGCTAAACAAGGAAATAGCTTACAGCTAAGAACAATTTTATGCTGGGTAAGAAATTGCTGAACAATTAGGGAGCACTGAGGAATTAACTTTTAGGTGAGGTGAAATCACAATTTTTATCTCTCAAAAGAACTAAAATCTAGAATAGTTTAATCAGATTTTGTTGCACTTGCTTAATTATTTAATTTATCTGAAGAAGTTATTCAATATAAACTTAGATTTATATACACAGCTCAAATAATATAAGAAAATACTCAAATCAAAAATACAATAAATGTTTTTATTTCAAAGGCTTATCAGAAATTATAATAATCAAATTGAATGATATATATATATATATATATATATATATATATATATATATATATATATATATATATATATATATATATATATATATATAATGTGTGTGTGTGATGTGATTATTTCACCAAAGGTTAAGTGAGGAATCTGCATCTTCAACAATAGCTTCATCCCAAGGACCATAAATATTTTCTTTGTACTTTTGGTATCTCACAAACAAGAGTGGGCATATGATATTAATAAAAGAGACAGTTATTAAAAATATAAATGTAACAAAAACAGATATCAAATTCAGAAAATAGAGATTACACAAAACTAGTACTAATGTGATTAGCAGTGAAAATTTTGCATTAACACGAAGATGGGGTGAAAGTACAAAAAATTCAATTGCTACCGTTATGAAAATGAAAGCTTGGTGAGCCGAGGATAATCTAGAAGCTAAACATATAGAAGCAAAAATGGCAGCGCTCAGTGACAAACTGTTAGAAACTATAGTTGCATTCACACCATAATCAAAAAATATCAAATGAATGAGGAGCATGAAAGAAGTCATTGTATAAATAGTATCTGTACTAATTGTATCTGTTAAAGTATATAATACTGGGGAGAATAAATGGCCAAAAACAATATAAATTAACAACGTGCGTAGATCATGACTTATCGTTTCAAAAAGGGAATTATTCATGTAATGAAATTTATGCAATAGAAACCCTGCTAATGTCAAACAATTGAAAGTATTGAATATAAAGTTAGGAGGAAGCCATTCGTTGTAAAGATAAATATAAATTAATACAAAGCCAACAACTGTACAAATCTCTTGAACTAAAAGGTTAGCACCCAGAAAGGCGTCTCGGTAAGTTATTTCCTTGAAATCAATATTTTTCTTCAAATCTCTCAGGAAGGTATTATCCGTATAATTGTCAGGATATTTCTGACTTTTAAAGAGCACCTTTTCCCATTGTTCCATTCTGAGTACCTATTTGTGTGCTTTTCAGTAATTTCTACGAATACTTCAAATTCTAAAAAATCAACATTTCACGAATTAATCATTTCGGTATACCACCAATTCAATTAGATTATACGTAGATCACTGTCTCAACTCATTAATATGTTTAAAAATTGAATGATTTTGATTCCTATCTTCCTATATTTTTCACGTTTGCCTTTGATGGATAGCGGCGATAGCCGATAGCGCATGTTTATTTCGCATCGGCATAACTGGCATAAGGCAATTTGAAGCGATGGAGTAGAAAGTACCATGGTTACAGAAGTAGAAATCTCCTTAATATCATATCGTCATTCTAATAATTTCACATCTCTTCGCTTGAACGGCCAAGAATAATTAAGGTTAGCACTAGCCAGTAGCCAGTACGAGAGAGGAAAATAGTATTTCAAATTCATTAACTTTTGACATTCCAAAAATGAAAAACTGTATTTCTCTGGAACCAATGTATTAATGTTGATGAAATTGTTTATTAATAAACTCTAAAATGTCAGTTAAATGCAATGATGAAATGATCATACAGATTAACATTTTACGAAATATGCTATAATCAACGTTACTTTCAATATTTCAAAAAATTAATGACATTTTTATCATAAGTTTTCGAACTGACAACAAAGAGGATCATCCATTCGTAAATGTGTAATAAAAAAGCCTATTAATGACGTCATTTTCGTTTTCATAGCTCAAATAATATTTCTTGAATGCGTATCGTAGTATGATTATAAGGAGAGATTATAAATCAAGTACGGAAGCACTTTCTTTTGGATTTAAAAAACAGTACGTACGTTAATAGAACTTTATCTTAAATGGGACGAAATTTAGTTTTTTATAAATTGTAACGTTCGTAATGCGCATTGTGCATTATTGGCGCGACTCGGAACAGACCCACTTGAAATGGTTATTTCAGAATTTCACACTTCTACACTGAATTTCTATTTACTTCTGGACGATGACGATTTTTTATTGAATATTTTTATTATAAGTAAAGATTGCTCAGCATTGATACTTTATTTTAAGAGTATGATATTACGATTATACAATTAGAATATTCATTAAAATATGAAAATGACATTTAATATTTACTACATATTATAATGTTCCCAATTTTCACTGAAAACTTGGGATAAGGAGTTCTACCTATTTTAAATTTACCGGGACTGTCAAAAGTTTTGTCCTCTCTATTCAACAAGTGCTGTGAGAAATAAGAAAATTAGATTTTAATAGATGGTATGGTATTTGGTAGTTTATTGATGTGTAAAGATTTCAAGGAATAAAGTACTAGCATTAGTTTTGTACTTATAGCTTTTTCGAGAATAATTACTATTCATAATGTTTCTTACGATATTGTTTAAGTGACAGAATGTACGTATTTTTTATGTATGGGTTTGATAAATGTTCCTAGTTATAGAGGTCATAATAAATGATCCTAACCCATCATTTCAGAATTGCTAAACAAAGATTGAATTTATTCATTTTAAATTATTCATGGAATCTCAATTTTAAAAAATTTTGGCACAATTATTCCTCTAATGTCCACAATTGAATTTTAGTCATAATGTTTTGGAAATACAACGCCAGTTCATCGCCACAAATAGAGGCCCTTCTTGGAAAAGAGGTATTATGAAATGCTTGATTGGAAAGTAATGGTAATACTAAAATTTGAATGATTTTAGGATGTAACACTTTTAGAGGTAATGGATTCTGATGATATTATCAATGAATGTCGAGTTCAAAATAAGGCTCTCATAGATTTGTGAGTATTATTTCTGTTTTTTCGAATTTATTATCTGATTTTTCAATTTGAGTATGATAATTTGCAATACACTTATTTCTTTATTGCAGTTTACAAAAGCCCAATGTGATTGAAGAATTAGTTACATTAACTACTAAAGAACCATCTCCAGAAGTAGATGAACGATTGCGATTCAAGTATTCTAATATAGCATGTGAATTATTAACTTGTGATGTTCCTGCTCTGAATGAGAGACTTGCTAGTGATGAATTGCTTTTGGATAAATTATATAACTTTTTAGATAGTGAGCCACCTCTGAATCCACTGTTGGCTTCCTTTTTTAGTAAAATTTTGGGTGCTCTTATTGCAAAGAAGACTGAGCAAGTAAGTTTATTTTGTTTTAATGTTTTTTTTACAGAATTTTATTTTCCATTGTGAATTCTAAGTTATTTAAATAATGAAATTATAATTCATTTAATACTTTTCATACACTGTCTGTTGGTAGAAATGCATGTATTTGTAAAAATTGTATTATCCATTTCTGAGGAAACTGAAACTTAAAAGTTATCTATGTTAAAGTTATTTTGTAACAAACAGTGCATCAAGCGAGGAAATCGTATTTGGAATGAATGATATCATTATTAAGAAGTTATAGAATTTAAAACTTTATTTTCTTCTTAAATATATTATGCAATCATATATTTTGGACTGTTTGTTTTCAAAACTCATCACTTTACTTTTCAAAATAAATGATTGATGTGATGTTTATTGAAAAAACATTCAAAATGTAGAAAATCATGATACACACAATTTTCAATATTTCATATTGTAAATAACTTAAAATTTTATTTTTCTTTGAGATTTTTGTACACATTTTGAGACATTTGTACTTCACCAGACATTCAAGTTGAAATACCTCTTCCATCAGCCACTCTTTGAAAACATAAAGTTTCACACTTGTTTATCAATCTTTATGTACTAGTATAACGCAACTACAAATGCCTTAAAATTATTTCTATTGTTTTGCATAATTTAATTTTTTATGCCTATACTGAATAAATATATAACGAAAAATATTTCCCAATCCTTTTCTCTCCCTATCCTTGTGATCTCCTTTTCCTTCAAAATTTTCATTCCTTTGATACCCAGAACTGGTTATCCTATCAGTTCACTTGCTTACAGGTTCTAGATTTTTTAAAAGCAAAGGACACCTTTATATCATTATTACTGAAACATTTGGGTACATCAGCTATAATGGATCTCATGCTCAAGCTCTTTACTCAAGTTGAAGGTATTGAAACCAAACAAAATATTGTAAATGTAAGTAATTCCTGTTATATATTTATATACAAATGAGATTATTTGATTGGGATTTCTATGTATCCTATTGTGCATGGATTCATTCAAATTGTAATGTTATAAGAGTTCTCCATTTCTAGAATAACAGAATCGGTTAATTTTATGTCCAAGTTTGATAGTTGTGGAAAATACGATTAAAAACCTCAAACAAAAAGTTCTACTTTTCATTGATAAAATAATTGAATATATAAAATGATTGTATAGATGGAGAAATAGCAATGAAGAGTTGTAGGTATTTTTAAACTGAGTTTTCGAGGCTCGAGCCATACACTTATAGTCGTAGTGTCAGATAGCCCTTGGTCCGCATTTTAAAGTGTGGGAATTTGGTATTGTTGGGTGGAAGCAAATGGGTGTGGGTGTCAAAAATTTCTCTCTTTCTGACACATTGTAAGATTTATATAAACTCGCGGTTGTTTTGTATGACGTTAAGTGTTTATGTGTGTGATAATGATGACGACTTCTCTGTAATATTCCAGATTGTAAACAAATGTATGAGTTATAGAATTTTGTAAAACAAGAAATTTCGTTCGTTGAAGGTATATGAGCTGAATAGATTATATATATATATATATATATATATATATATATATATATATATATATATATATATATATATATATATATATATAATAATAATTATTTATTTCATTTTAACAATCATTGCTTAGTAACAATAAAAGTAAAATATGTCAGCAAAATAATTAATGTAGCCTCACACTGTGGTCCTACACTTCTCAAAAAATTCATTAATATTATAGGGTTCGCAACTCAATAAGAACGCATATACCTCTCTCCTGAACATACTTATATCATCTATAGATTTAATTTCCTTGGGGAGAGTTGTACAGCTTCATGCACATATATTCAACACTGCTCTGTGTTAGAGATAGTTGTCTTTTAGGATAAATGAAGAAATGGGTCCTCCTTGTCTGATTTCTGTTTATATAAATTTTAAAATATTCACTATGTGATTGTATGAACACGACACACTTCAAAACATACAAACCAATACAAGTAAGTATTCCATTATCTTTAAAAACTCCCCTTCATGATTTTCTGTAAGCAATATGATAAATTGTTCTCAATTCATGTTTCTGTGTCTTGAATATTCGATCGTGATGTGGACTGTTTCCCCAGAAAACTATTCCATAAGAAAGCAATGACTGAAAATTTGCAAAATATAAGTTGTTCATTATATCTTCTTTTACATGATGTCTCATAACATTAAAAGTGTAAATTACCGAGTTTAATTTTTTATTCAGAGTATCTACATGCTCTTTCCACTTCAATGATCTATCAATACAAAGTCCTAAAAATTTTACCGTTTTGGTAGGCTCAAATATTGTATTTTCTAATTGTATTCTTTCTGGTATAATGCATTTAGATTGCTCAGTTTGAAATACAGCACATTCAGTTTTATTTAAATTCAAATACAACAAATTTTCAGAGCACCACCTCTCTACGGTTCTCAAGATTACTTTCATATTATTAACTGAGTTTTGCAAATTCTTTGTTGACGTAATGACATTTGTGTCATCAGCATAGATAACGATGTTGTGTTCTGCAGCTTGCAAATGATTTGGCAAATCATTGATATAGATAAGAAATAATAGTGGGCCCAGGATACTTCCTTGGGGAACTCCCATTTTAACTTCTTTTTCGAGTGAAGTATATACTTCTATATTACTTTCAATAGTTACCTTTTGCGTTCTATTTTTCAAATAACTTTCTATCAAATGAAGCTGTTTATTGCGAATTCCACATATCTCAATTTTCTTCAATAGTCTGTCATGTTCTACGCAATCAAAAGCTTTGGATATATCCAAAAAAAATGCCAGTGTAATATCTCCATTTTCGAGAGCTTCTAGTATTCCCTGCGTTAATTCATAGATTGCCGTATCTACACCTCTATTACTCAGAAAACCATGTTGATTCTTTGTGAAAACATTATTTTTCTTGAAAAACTTTATGAGGCGTATTGATAGTAGTTTTTCAAATACTTTTGCGAATGACGATAGCATACTAATAGGACGATAATTTGAGTAGTCATCCCTATTCCCTTTTTTATATAATGGCTTCACCATTGCTAACTTCAAAGCATCTGGAAATTTTCCCTCTGTGAAAGCCGTGTAAGTTATGTATGCTAGTGGTTCAGCTATATTTGTGATGGTCTTGCATATAATGTTCATTGGTATTTCGTCATAACCTTTGGAGGATTTGTTGTTTATCTGTTTGACTATCTTAATTATTTCGTCTTTTGTAACCTCAAACATGTAAAAAGAATTTCTCTTCTTTTCATATTGATATCGCATTTCAATTTTGGTAAATTTTTTGTGAACTTAGCGGCTGAATCTATGAATAACGTATTGAAGTCATTAACGATGTTCTTTAAATTTCCTGATGGTAATGTTAAGGATTTTCTATCACTCGATTGACCTTTAAGGCTCTTGACTATCTTCCACACAGTTTTTGATTTATTACTTGATTGTCTAATAATTTCAGCATAGTGATCCTGCTTAATTTTCATGATAGATAAATCATAGTCCTTTTTGACCTTTTTGTACTCATTGAGGAATTCTTTCTGGCTCCTGGACATTACCAAGAGTATATCCAATCTATCCTTTAAGTATTTAACTTGTTGGTCTTTTTTGAAAATTTCCTTATTATTTCTTATATGATTATGAGAAATTTTAGATTTGACACATGGGAAATATGCTTCAAATATATATTTATATATATATATATATATATATATATATATATATATATATATATATATATATATATATATATATATATATATATATATATACAGTGCTTTCATGATGAAAGGAACAAATTCATTAAAAAATTAGGTTTCTATTTCATGTTAAAATCCTCGGACAGGGCGATTAGTATTTTTATATGGGCAATTTTCGAATTAAAAATTTTGTATACAGGTTGTCTCATTCAAGAGCTATGGCTTTGTCATTAGTTTTTTTAAAGGTAATACCCTGTATATTATTTCACTTTACAATTCTACGATAAATTCTTATCACTTTTTGTGAACATACCATATGCCTCAACTTGATGGATTCCCAGATTATAACGGAGATAGTGGAGCACCTGGAGATTTAAAATGTGGATTAAAAGTACAAAAAAAAATTTAGGTAAACATTGTCATTAAATCTGAAGAATGAAATTTCACATGTACCATCTGAATTCATTCACTGGTGCTGTATAGTCCGCCAGTTTTCACGTTTAGCGCTCCAGGCACTACAGCTACTTCATTGTTTAAGAAAATGCAATTACTTGAGAGAGAGAACGTATTGAAGTACTTATGATGATTGGTTTTGGAGATAGGGTGCGTTCTCACAAGAAGAAGTCTGCAATCTATTCAATGAAAATCATCCTGATCGTCCGCAATTACTAGATCGACAGTCAGCAAAATTGAATCAAAAATTCAGAGGAGATACGGCCACGTTAGAGATTTACCTAAAGGAAGACCACCGAGAGTATCTGAAGAAACAGTGCTGAACGTTCTACTAGAAACCCAAGATAACCCTCATACATCCATTACTACAATTTCCAATAATTTCAATTTATCAGTAGGGTCCGTGCATAAAATACTTAAGGTAAATAAGTATCATCCCTATAAAATTAAGCTGGTACATGAATTATTAGAAGACGATTTGACCGCCAGAGTACAGTTTTGTGAGCAGATTCTTGAAATTCATAATCAACATCTAAATTTCGATTTACAAACATAATTTTTTCTGATGAAGCCACCTTTACTTTAAATGGCCACGTCAACAGACAAAACTGTAGGTATTGGGGCGACCGAGAATCCTCATTGGATGCAAGAATGCCACACACAGCGGCCTCAAAAAATTTAATACATGGGCAGCGATTGTTCGAAATCGTATAGTTGGTCCCTATTTTTTTGAAGGGAACACTAAACGGAGAGGACTACTTGAACTTTCTCCAGTTCGAACTCATTCCGGCTTTAGCTGTTTGTTTCCTAAACCACAAGATCCTGACATACCTAATAACGAGATATGGTTTCAACAAGATGGGGCACCTCCTCACTATTCAATCGCTGTTCGACAATTTCTTGATGCAACTTTTCCCAACAGATGGATAGGACGGAGAGGGTCCGATTGAGTGGCCGCCAAGATCACCGGACATAACCCCATTGGATTTTTTCTTATGGGGTTATTTGAAGTCTAAAGTTTATTTGAATTAGACCAAATAATATTGATGATCTAAAAGAGAGAATCAGGCAGGAAATAAGACTTATCAGTCCAGAAGTAATTGAAAATGTGCAACGGGAAACATTGAATCGACTTCAAAAATGTCTCGAAGTAAACGGACAACAGATTGAACATATGTAAAAATTAAATTAGTAATTACATTTGTGTGTTTTCATATCGTACCTCTCATTACCCACTATCTCCGTTTCTGGCAATCCATCGAGTTGAGGCATATGGTATGTTCACAAAAAGTGATAAGAATTTATCGTAGAATTGTAAAGTGAAATAATATACAGGGTATTACCTTTAAAAAAACTAATGACAAAGCCATAGCTCTTGAATGAGACACCCTGTATACAAAATTTTTATTGCGAAAAATGCCCAAATAAAAATACTAATCGACCTGTCCGAGGATTTTAACATGAAATAGAAACCTAATTTTTTAATGAATTTGTTCCTTTCATCATGAAAGCACTGTATATATATATATATATATATATATATATATATATATATATATATATATATATATATATATATATATATACTTGTTTGTGCTATACATCAATGATATTGTTAATGTTATTACCAACTGTGAATTACAGCTCTTTGCAGATGATACAATCTTATTCATTGAAAGTGAGAATATGGAAAATATGGTTCAAAAAATTAATGAAGATTTATGTGGATTGTTTAAATGGCTGTGTAGTGATAGTTTGAGCGTAAATGTGAATAAAACAAAAGTAATGATTCTTAAAAATAGGTATAACATGACAGATACATATAATCACAACGACATTCTAATAGATAATAAGAAAATTGAACAAGTTAAAGAATTTAAATATTTAGGAGTTGTTATAGATGAAAATTTGACTTTCTCAAATCATGCAAATTATATAATAAAAAAAGTTACAAAAAAACTTAATTATATATGTAGAATAGGTAATAATTTAAGTTCTTGGTCTAAAATCTTTAAAACAATTGTACTGCCGCATTTCAACTACTGTTCTACCATTATGTATATGTTTCAAAAGTGTGGTATAGAAGTCTTACAGAAAAAGCAAAATTGTGCGTTAAGGCACATATTAGGGTGCAATAGGTACACAAGAATAAGAGACATGTTAGTAGCTACAAATTTATTAAGTGTGAAGCAAAATATTTTGCTAAATACAATGACTGTTGTATATAAGATAAAAAATGGTATGTACCCAGAACATATTTTAGAAAAACTACAATTAGTATCTGATATTCACAATTATAATACAAGAGGTAGGCAAAATTTTTATATTACATGTGTGCATTCAACTTTTGCACAAAACAGTCTGTTTCATAAAGGTTTAATAGACTTCAATAATCTTCCAGACTATATAAAGAACTTGAATATTGTTAGTTTTAGAGAAAGGTTAAGAAAATATATTGTGGAAAACCATAGTATTATATAAGCAGAGATGTGGAACTTTTCATTTTTTTTTTTTTTGTAATGTGATAGCAATTTGCTAAATAAAGGATTATTTTATATATATATATATATATATATATATATATATATATATATATATATATATATATATATATATATATATATATATATATATATATATATATATATATATATATATATATATATATATATATATATATATATATATATATATATATATATATATATATATATATATATATAAATATATATATATATATATATATAGACATGAACTTCTCTTTGAAAAACTCATGAACCAGGGGATACATGGAAAGGCATATTCATGTGATTGATGATACGAAATCAAATGAGATAGATATTTTATCAGGAGTACCACAGGGATCTATTTTTGGGTCCTCTGCTCTTTATCATGTTTATGAATGATCTATGTATTGCTGATGAAGCTAAACTGGTGATATATGCAGATGACACAAATATACTGATTTCCAGGAATACAGAGGCAGAACTGATGAATGCAGCGAATCTTGCATCTGACACTTTTAGCGATTGGTGTTATAAAAATAGACTAGTTATAAATGGTCAAAACATTTGCTATTCGATTTTTACCAAAAAATGTACCTGATGACCATAGTCTACTATTTAAGGAACTTGGTAGATCTATTAAACAGGTAAAGAAGATTAACTTTCTGGGAGTAACGGTGGATCATAAGCTTACGTGGGGGTGCCATGTTGATGGGGTGTGTTCGAAGTTGAGCTTAACATGTTTTATGATGAGAGCTCTCAGAGATTCGGTTACTATACATGTTTTACGGCTGATGTACTTTGGATTGGTCCAGTCGGTGTTGTTGTATGGTTTGAAGTTCTGGGTGCTCTGGCGCTGATTCTGCTATATATATATATATATATATATATATATATATATAATATATATAGTATATATATATATAGACATGAACTTCTCTTTGAAAAACTCATGAACCAGGGATACATGGAAAGGCATATTCATGTGATTGATGATACGAAATCAAATGAGATAGATATTTTATCAGGAGTACCACAGGGATCTATTTTTGGGTCCTCTGCTCTTTATCATGTTTATGAATGATCTATGTATTGCTGATGAAGCTAAACTGGTGATATATGCAGATGACACAAATATACTGATTTCCAGGAATACAGAGGCAGAACTGATGAATGCAGCGAATCTTGCATCTGACACTTTTAGCGATTGGTGTTATAAAAATAGACTAGTTATAAATGGTCAAAACATTTGCTATTCGATTTTTACCAAAAAATGTACCTGATGACCATAGTCTACTATTTAAGGAACTTGGTAGATCTATTAAACAGGTAAAGAAGATTAACTTTCTGGGAGTAACGGTGGATCATAAGCTTACGTGGGGGTGCCATGTTGATGGGGTGTGTTCGAAGTTGAGCTTAACATGTTTTATGATGAGAGCTCTCAGAGATTCGGTTACTATACATGTTTTACGGCTGATGTACTTTGGATTGGTCCAGTCGGTGTTGTTGTATGGTTTGAAGTTCTGGGGTGCTCTGGCGCTGATTTCTGCGCACAGAAAAAGGTAATAAGATGTATGACATTCTCTCACCATGTGGAGCACTGCAGGCCTATGTTTGTAAGCCTCCGAATCTTGACACTACCCTGACTGTACATCTTTAACTTGCTCTGCTATATCAAGGCTAATGAGGAATCATACATTAAGCAGGGATCTGCATAATTATCACACAAGAGATAATCATAGGATGCACTTACCTTTTTCAAGGTTGAAGGTTGCGCAAAATGAGCAACCTTATCGATGTTAATGTGAGAATGTCAATTTTTAAACACCAGGTGAAGGAGTTTTTTGCTAAAACATGCATTCTACGCTGTGGAGGAATTTATGAATATATGAGTGTCCTTATAATTTATGAGATATTTATGTATGTTTATTATCTTGTATTTTCTAGAGCAATAAATTATTATTATTACTATTGTGGCTACGATGTATTTCGACTAGGGCAACGCCGGATTTCGTCGCTAGTTTATTATAATATGATTAAATAATTACAGCTGTTATAGGTATCTTTTAATTTCGATATTTCGAATAATTTTATATATATATAAATATATATATATATATATATATATATATATATATATATATATATATATATATAAATATATATATATATATATATATATATATATATATATATATGTATATGTATATATATATATATATATATATATATATATATATATATATAAGCTGGTAAGGTATTGTAGATATGTAGTTTTCATCAAGGTTTAGAGAATGATCATGGTTATTATTTATTTGTATCTTTGCGCGATTGTGGTAATTCCGTGTTTTGTTGACTTTGATATTCGAATGCATTTATCGCTTTTTTGTATTGTCATGTAATGGCTGTTAACTCAAAAGTGTTTTCAGTGGTTGGATAGTCAACAAATTATACAATCTTTGGTTTCCATGTTCAACCCAAATATTGATAAGGATAGACATTTTAATGTTGCCCAGCTGTTGTGCGATTTCATACGCATAGCCCGAGATAACCAACGGAATTCCATGGAACGAGCCGATCCGGATCCTCTTCTCAATACTCTGGAATCGTAAGTGTTACTCTTCAATATTTGACACTAAGTCTGTAGGAAATGTTTACTCACAATATCATTCTCGTGATTCAATTCATATATATATATATATATATATATATATATATATATATATATATATATATATATATATATATATTTCCAATCATAAAGTTAAATTGAGAGATTTGTTTAAACTCAGTGATAGTACTCTCACACCAAAAATATAAATAAAAGTGTAGAAATAAATATACATACATATATATTTAAGTTAGCATGGGCGCTTTCAACATTTATAAAACCTTTTGATGTCATTTAGAATAGAATAAGCTTTATTTTCATAAATAGAGTGAAAAAGAAAATATACATTTCACAATATTAAGGAAAACGTAAATATAACAAATATAGTGCAACTATGTGAGTGACTTACGAAATATAAAAAATTCATTTAACGAATAAGGTCCACAACTCAATAATAATTCGTACAACTTCTTCTTAAATATTACATATTCGCTGATCTTTTGGACATGGCCAGGGAGACAATTAAACAGTTCATGGCCATGTATTATGGATTTTGTTCATACAGACTGCTACAATGAATAGGGTACTCGAATGGAAAAACTTTCTGGGTATTATTTTGGTTTCTAAAGTTCTCAAAATATTGAGGATTCGGATTTAAAAATAATAGGAGTCTGTGAATATAATGGCCACAATAATGATCTAGCACGTTTTAAATATTATTTTCATTGATGAGGTACGCATTTTATGATTTTGATTTTCCACGTTATCTCAAACATTTATGAACTGGGTACCTCCAAACACTTTGGTTTTACTCAAACTAGCACCACCGAACTGAGATTGGATTCTCTTCAAAATAACATTCGATGTAACACCTTCGTTGCTGAGAAAAGGAAGTGTTTGTAGTGTAAAAGGAAGCTATCGGAGCCTTGGAAGGTGTGAACTCAAAAACTCACTGTAAGCCCTTATTCATAAAAAAATGAGTCCTCACATTAACAGCTGAAATCATAATAAAACTGGTGATGGAAATAATTAAACATTCAGAAATGTGTACCACAAGAGCATAAAACCATATAGTATTAGTACAAAATACAACTTGTATATTACGAAATCAAGGTTACAAGTTACTTCAAGGAGATCACTAGGAGTTGTACCATACAATAAATTACCCAGACATTGGAGAGGATTGGATAAAAAAATCATGAAGAAAAATCTAAAAACATATTTACTTCAAAATCCTCCCTATGGAATAGATGATTTTAATATTTCGTTGGAGAAATAATAAATTTTGTATTGACTTTATTATGATGTAATTGATATAAAGTATTATATATATATATATATATATATATATATATATATATATATATATATATATATATATATATATATAATTTATATATATATATATATATATATATATATACATATATAAAATTTATCTATACTGCCAACGATTGGAAGCTTTTTATTATGGTTCTTTATTTACAGATATGAAATTGTAGCTCTGTTGTTAGAAAAAATGTTAAATGGAGACAAATGTGAGTCGGCTATTGTTGGTGGTATTCAAGTTTTGCTGGCCCTTTTGGATGTTCACCAAAATAGGTCAGTTGATAGTCTTCTGAATAGATAATCTAAATATATCAATTCTATCATATCCTAATATTTTATAATCATTTTATTTTAGTATTTCTAGATTCAATTCTATGAGTAGTTATAACAATATTAATGATGAAACCAATGATATGGAATTGCGACAAAAAGTTTTAAATAATATAACAAGCGCTCTATTGGAACGAATTGACTGCTTTCATATATTATTGATGGACCCACCAAAGGTAATTGTGAATAATCAACATTGAAAAATGGCTGTGATGTTTTTCCAATAAAATCAGTCATTGCGATCATACATACATACATACATACATACATATATACATATATACATATATATATATATATATATATATATATATATATATATATATATATATATATATATATATATATATATATATATTGAAGCAATTGTATCGGGAAGCGGTCAGTGTTGATTGAAATCTCAATTATTCTCGATATTTCGCCATTTATTTTATGGCTTCTTCAGGAGAAGCTACAAAGTATAATGTTACAATAAAATATATATAAAGAGATTTTCTTCCATTACTTACAGAGATTATTAACACACACACACACATATTAAAAAATGAAAATAATAAACATCGACTATCACAGATGAGAACAGAAAAACGAATGACCCCGTACGAAAACAGCAAGGACTTAAACTTTATCTAGAATATTACAGTAAATGACACTAAGTTGATTTGTATCCGTTTTATAGTTTATTGCATTTTGTGTTTTTACAATATGGTACATTTCAAGAAAAATACGATTTTTGTAATTATGATTTTCGTCTAGAATCTTTACATCTTCGAATTTAAACTGATGTCCTGTTTTCAAATGATGATCTGTAAGAGCACATGATCCTTTTTTTATCTTGCAATCACTTCTGTGTTGCGTAATTCTTTGTGTCAACCATTGACCAGTTTGACCTATATAGCATCCATTGCAGTTGCAGCAGTCTATTTTATAGATGACATCACTTTTAAATAGCGGTGGAGTGACGTCTTTCAACTTTGAAAAGAGTTTTTTATTGGTCAAGGTATTATGTTTCACTATGCTGATGTCTTTGTACTGTTTAAAAAGTGCGATAATCTTGTTTGTTAATCCATCTATATTCGTCAATTTAACGTATTTTTTGCTGGTGGGGTTGTCACTTGGTGGTTTATCGTAGAATTTTGTATCATAAATGAGGCGTCTGAGAATGTATCCATGGTATCCATTGTTACTGAAGATATTAAAAAGTTGTATCAAATTATGTTGCAAAAATGTTTTTTCACATATGTGACTGATCCTATTTTAATAATATAATGGCCATGAAAAATAGGATCAGTCACATATGTGAAAAAACATTTTTGCAACATAATTTGAAACAACTTTTTGATATCTTCAGTAACAATGGATACCCTGGATACATTCTCAGACGCCTCATTTATGATACAAAATTCAAGATAAACCTCCAAGTGACAACCCCACCAGCAAAAAATACGTTAAATTGACGAATATAGATGGATTAACAAACAAGATTATCGCACTTTTTAAACAGTACAAAGACATCAGCATAGTGAAACATAATACCTTGACCAATAAAAAACTCTTTTCAAAGTTGAAAGACGTCACTCCACCGCTAATGAAAAATATTAAAAGTGATGTCATCTATAAAATATACTGCTGCAACTGCAATGGATGCTATATAGGTCAAACTGGTCAATGGTTGACACAAAGAATTACGCAACACAGAAGTGATTGCAAGATAAAAAAAGGATCATGTTCTCTTACAGATCATCATTTGAAAACAGGACATCAGTTTAAAGTCGAAGATGTAAAGATTCTAGACGAAAATCATAATTACAAAAATCGTATTTTTCTTGAAATGTACCATATTGTAAAAACACAAAATGCAATAAACTATAAAACGGATACAAATCAACTTAGTGGCATTTACTGTAATATTCTAGATAAAGTTTAACTCCTTGCTGTTTTCGTACGGGGTCATTCGTTTTTCTGTTCTCATCTGTGATAGTCGATGTTTATTATTTTCATTTTTTAATATTTTAATATGTGTGTGTGTGTTAATAATCTCTGTAAGTAATGGAAGAAAATCTCTTTATATATATTTTATTGTAACATTGTACTTTGTAGCTTCTCCTGAAGAAGCCATAAAATAAATGGCGAAATATCGAGAATAATTGAGATTTCAATCAACACTGACCGCTTCCCGATACAATTGCTTGAATATATATATATATATATATATATATATATATATATATATATATATATATATATATATGACTTGGGAGTGATTTTCGATTCCAAACTTTCTTTTAAACTACATATTGATTACATTTATCTTGCAGCTTCTAAAATAATCTACTTCATCAAAAGATTTTCTTCTTCATTTAGAAGTGTATTTACCTTTAGGTCATTATATTTTTCTTTTATCTTTTCCAAAGTTATGTATGCTTCAATTGTATGGAGAAGTAATGAAATAGGATTAAAAAATAAAATTGAATCCCTGAACAGGAAATTTTTAAGATATGCTGCATTTAAAACTGGGAATTTTGTTCCATACTTTGATCATGATCTGAGTCATCTTTACCACATCTTCAATTTAGCTACCTTTGAATCAGCAATGGATAGAGGTGGTATTATTTTTATTTATAAATTGATTTCAAATTATTTAGATGTGCCTGATCTCTTAAATAAATTAAAATTTTATGTTCCACCAAGAACTTTACGTCACAATAACCAAATATTTATTGTTGACTCAATAAGACCAGGTCAACTTGAATCTATTATTAACAGACTATCAAAAAATTGTAATAATAATGCACTGTGGTTTGATCCAAGCATTAATTCTTTATATTATATTAAAAACAAATGTAAAATATTTGTATATGGATAATTTCTTTGTTTTTTTTATTGTTAAATACTTAAATGATGTACAAACGTTATCTCATATTTTATAAATTAATCTTTATTGTATCAGGTTCGTCCCTGTTGAATAAATAAATATCTATATATATATATATATATATATATATATATATATATATATATATATATATATATATATATATATATATATATATATATATATATATATATATGTATGTATATATACAGGGTGAATCAAAACTCGAGGCGAAAAATTAAGAAATGTATAGAGGCTGATATTCTTGATAAAAATGTAAAATAAGATTTTTGCTGATGGGACTTCCTTTCCGACTTATTTGACTTTATAGTTTCTGCATGTCATCAATTTTCAACTTTAATACACTAAAAATACAAAAATAATTGAATCGTATGTCAAAAATACCACCATTAGCATTGATACATGCTTGGCAACGCAAAATAAGGAATCGTCACTCTTGAGTAGTCAATCTTACTATATTACCATTATTTATTCGAAGCTATGATCAAGGCGGTCGTTTTAACATTGTTACTATTTAAAAGTGAATTTTATTATTATATTATTTCAAAAGGTTCAACCAAGGCCTATAGGTTGTTGATACTGGACTTTGTATTAAGAGTAGCCGTTTGGGCACTGTGGAAATCTTTAAAAGTTGATTCGATTATTGTACTGCTCGATTGCGATTGCAATATTTTGATGATACTGCACTTTAATTTTGAGACAGGTCGTTTAAACTTTGTAGTCTTCAACAGTCGATTATTGTATGATTATTGATTTATTTCGCAAGGTATAATGAATGTTGCTATAGTTTGATGATGCAGTACTTTAATTTTTAGAGCAATTGTTTGAATACTATTACACTTTAATAGTCATATTGATTATTATACTACTTTCTATCTTATTTGAAAAGATCGTGAATTTCTCTAAAAAGACTTGAAAAAGTCACGAATTTCGTTATGAAACTTAATAAATTATATCATTCACTTTCAAACGCATGCTAATGCTGAAAAAATTCAAAAAGTTACACACACTTGTTTATGATGCATGACAGTGGAGATATTAAAAGTTAAACTGTTGATGTTGGTAGTTTATAAAAAAATAAGACAATTGTTTCAAACCATCTTCGATTGTTATTAAATAATCATAATTGTTTTTGTTTTTTCACTCTTTTTCAGAAAATGCCAATGGAACTTACAGTGGGTGTTTTAGATCCTCCATTTGGTCAAACGAGGTTACAAGTCTTGAAACTGTTCTCATCAGTGATATCATCCAATAATAAGGATCTATTAGAGAAAATGATGTCTCTGAAAACCTTTTCGCTAATGTTAGAATTATTCTTTAAGTATCCCTGGAACAACTTTTTACACACGCAAGTAGAACGATGTCTATTGATTGCCCTGAAAACTTACGTATCTGTAGATGGTGATGATACTGCAATTGCCTTATGTAAACATTTTTTAGAAAATTGTAGATTAATAGAAAGAATATTAGAGGCTTGGAAGGAAAATGACGACCAACAAAAAGCCAAAGGGGTCAGACAGGGTTACATGGGACACCTAATCAGTATATTGAATGAAATTATCAATTTGTGTTCAAAAACTTATCTCGGTCAATTTCTCAAATCAAATTATCCTCAAGTACATGCCAGCTTGGAACAGTTCAAAGAAGTTACCCTTGATGAAATCAATAAGACCCAGAGGTCGCTGTTGGTAAGCAAGCTCTTATAAAGTAGTGTTTCTTCTCTGAGAAATATATTGTCTGACAATGTGGTGTGGATTGTGAATACCTTTAAAATTCAATATATTATTGATTCATTTCCGCAGAAAATCTTCCAGATTGCTAGTGCTTCATCCAAGGTTGATAAAAAAGCAATTACAAAATAAGTACTTAAAAATAGCCTTTTTAAGTTTTTATAGTGTCGCATACACTCAAATTATTGAGTACATACATGAAAGTACCGTTGATTCAACTAAATATCTTTCCAATTATTTTAAAATTGTTATTTGAATGCGATATTAGGGAGTTTTTGAGACCCTAAATTTACACGTAAATTACGTTTTCGGTTATTCTGAGCATGCGCAAGACCTTTGAAATTACCGAGACGGTTATTAACCGATAACGTACCACGGTTTGTAGAATAATACGGTTGCCTCGTAACTTTTAACCAATCATGACACGGCCAGTCGTGACGTCACAAGTATGCTGTTGGCAAATTCCCAGCATCTCAAGTGTAATGAAAATATGTTTTTAATAATTACAGGGCAAGTTTATTAAAATCGAGACAAAGGACAATGAATGATAACTAAAAGTATATTTTCCATTAAAATATTATTTATTTATAAAAACTCAAACGAAGGCGGTATTATATGAATTACACGATGAATGTTTATTTGTACCTATATTATAGTTATTTTGGGTCTTAAATAAGACAAAGTATTACGACAAAATATATTCATATCAAAATACAAACACAACAAAGAAAAAATGGTTTAAAATTAATTAACACACCTAAGTAATAATTGAATTGTATATGCATATTATTTATATAGAACAATGATAATAGAATAATAGATTATGTTACAGTTTTTCTCATTTTTTTATAAAATCTTCTAGCTTCATCAGTGTCACGTTTTCTTTTATTCAATGAATGTTCTTCAGATTTCTTTGAATTAAGGTATTTTATCCTGATAAATACTCTCTGTCGAACAAATGAATAAATTAATTTTTTGGCAATAACTTGTTCTTTTTTACATATAAAATTAGTTGTACGTTTTACAATTTTTGTTTTAATTTTAACTTGATCTTTATGTACTTTAACGAACCACTTATCCAAACGTTCAACATCACTTTGCCAAGAAGATGAGGGCTCAGTTAAGCCACCAAACGAAAGGCTTTGTACCCATAATGGCATTGCATAAGAATGAAGGTTCGATTTTCAACTTCATTCTCTTACTCCTTTCACTAATATTCTGTTCAGGAGCCAATGGATGATTAAGTGATGGAATAGCTAAAATATATACAATAAAACACTTATTTTTTTTCGGGCAAGATTTCATTGACAACTTACCTGTTTCTTTGAGTCTTTTTGGCAATTTATTTGTTACCTGAGCTTCAATCATGTCTTCATATTGATCCAGCGCAAAATGTTTACTGCAGATACGTTTATTTTTTGGATCAAAGGGGCCATTTCTTCGACAAAGACGAACCCAATATTTTAATAACTTTTTTTTCTGGGGAAAGTAAAAAATCTTATTAATTCCCCTTCCTTTTTTGCCCTTTCACTGTTACTTTTACAAGTAGCCACACTACAAATTGTTCCAGTCATTTCTACAATAGAATATCAAAAAAGCATTTCAAATTATAAAGTAAAAATTTTTTATTATTACCTGACTCTCCGCGATGAAAGAAATATAGTACTTAGTTGAATTAAATTAAATTCAAAACAGTCGGTACAACAAAAGAAAACTACGGAAACTCGTAATGTAACGCGTAACGGTCAGCCTCTAGCATACTGGTGACGTAGCCTGTGACGTATTACCCGCGATGTTGCCGGCAAAGTGAGGTAACCGTATTATTCTACAAACCGTGATAACGTACTACGTTATCAACGGGACCTTAACGTTCGCTTAATAAACGTCCGTTATATTCGCGGTGTTGACAAGTTTAAACGCGCTTGTGTTAAATTGTTACAAACTAAATAAAAATAGACTATTTGAACTACGATAAGTGACTAATATATATACTATCGTGCTAATTGGTTCCAAACTTCTTCCTTTGTATTACAAATTCGCAAAAAATGTTATTTCTTACTATGTGGCAATCGAGTCTGCGATCTGATGTTTTGAGATTGACAGTTTCCGTATTTTTATTGGTTATGTCACAGTGCTATTTTGGTTTGTTTATTTGTGTAAATTGGCCGGCTAATTTTGATATTTTTTCAACGGTTTCTGTTCACTGGCTACGATAGTTAAAAAAATGTCACTCTTAAAAAAAAGACTACGATTTACAAGCATGGAGGATCTGTTACTTCTTAGAGTGGTTCTAAGTAATAATCCATTTGAAAAACCAGATATTTGGTCAGTGATTCAGCAGCACATTTCCCTTATAACAGGAAAATTATTTTCAATGAGAACAGTAAAATACATAAGCCTTCGCTGCCTAAGAAATATATTTGCCCAAATTAATCACAATTATTACTACAAACTATTGCATTTACCAGTTGCTTTATGTCCAGATCGTGTAATTATTGGGTTTGGTATTTGCAAAGTTTGGCATAACCGTGGCAAATCCTCTCTTTGAAAACGGAAACTTCTTTTCACCTCTTCAGCCTCAATATTATACAAATCGAATCCGGGTATGTTTCCATCAATATTTTCACGTTCTTGTTCCTCTTCAAAGATGTTATGTAAGATTATACCTCTCATTAAATTATGATCCACTAGTCCAGGCTTTCCCAACCTTAATTTCGCCAAGCCTCCCCGAGCTAAAAATAATATTGTCATGCCCCCCTTAGGCGAGTTTCAACAAAAATATGGAACGCACATTTTACTTATTAATTAAATTATTTATTTTTAGGTATTTTAAATAGGTTAAATACATATGCAATATATTTATTAAGGATAATGAACGAAAGAATACATTTGAATCATTAAGTACTTTTACAAAAATCTAAATAACCGACATTTTGGGTTTTTTATTTTTCTCTCACACAAAAAAAAATTTCATGAATCTTGGTGAAAATGTTCGTTTTTATATCACAATTGCACTGTAATTGGCACATTGGATTTTTTGCAGAATCGTGATAAACCCGTTTTAAACCTACAAAGCCCACATCCTCCCACTTCCCGACCTCAAATCACCCGTAATTTATTTTTCCTGTTATTTTTATTATATTTTCTTCTATTTTAGATGGGTTTCATCCTGTAACTTTTTTTTAATTATCTGTACTGGCCTACCATGCATCATTACTTGCTAGAATAGTTTTTTTATCTTTAACTTTCTTTTATATTTTAAATCATATTTTTATAATTAGATCATTTTTAAACAACTTTTAATTTAAAGTAATTTTAAAACAAATAAATTGAATCTGTGCTAGCTATAATGAGATACTTGAGCTTGCATGCTCTGTACCAGTTGGTCGATTCTGGGTTCAGTCGTTGCTAAAGCTATGGTTAAATCGCTATCGACGGCAAAGCGATTTCGCTGCTTAGTTTTTATTAAAACTAGAGCTGAAAAACCTGCTTCGCATAAATGAGTGGACGAAAATGAAATAAGTATTTTTAAAGCAAAAGAAGCAACTTTCGGATTAACAACGAATCGTTCGATCCAAAATATTTCTAATGTCAAGAGATGAAAGTCATCTTTCATGGTCGAATCAGAAATTCTTGTTGAAATTCTCCCCTAACGCCCCCCTAACATTTCTCTACGCCTCCCTAGGGGGGCGTGCCCTCCTGGTTGGGAAGTCCTGCACTAGTCTATTACATCTTAACAAAAGAACGCTAACAATAGGTGAATGAAAATTGGAAAAATCACCCGACAAAAAATAATACAAAAACACAAGAGAGGTTATACTTATTTGACGTTCGCAATAAATTTGAATTCAAAATCTCTTTTTGGATCTTCAACCCGTTAGTAACGTTTTCCGTTCTGCGCAACTCAACATAGCGGTTTACGATAATTACGTAGACTTTAAATAGAAACTCAAAAACTCCCTATTGTTAGGTGTGGTTTCACAGAACCTGAGTGCATAAATTGTTAACCAAACAAATTTAGGGTACTAAAACAACAAAATAGAATATAATTTCGGTCACTAGACCATCATCATGGGTGTAAGAATTATTACAGGTACCTAAATAGACAAGATCAACATACTTCAAGAAGAGCTAATCGAAGTGGGTTTAACAAATTTGTACAATAAAATGTTCTTAGAAAAATCATTATTTTTTTGAATACTCTAAATATAGCAGAATATATCAAGTCAATCTGGTCGTTCAGCAAGATACCAGATTGACTTGATATATTCTCCTACATTTAGTGTATTCAAAAAATAATGATTTTTCTACGAACATTTTATTGTGCAAATTTGTTAAACCCACTTCAATTAGCCCTTCTTGAAATATGTTCCTCGTGTCTATTTAGGTACCTGCAATAATTCTTTCCCACCCGTAAGCGTCAAATCTATAATTATGTATTCATAACTGAGATTGAATTCTCGCACATCACTTGGTGAAACATCATAAAGAATAAAGTATAAACTTTAAAATAAAAACACTTGGCTTATGTTTCACAATATAGAAAAATATTTAGATACTGTATTTAGCAGTAACGAAAAGTCGACATGTTTCGAGTTATGAACTCATTATCAAGACTGACTACAGGAGAGTATTTATTTATTTATTTATTATATAATACAACTACAAATCAGTCATAACTGTTATCGTAGAGGAATCTATTATAATTATGGTTTACAATAATAAACTTAATAAATTATAATATACCATCTTAAAATATAAATTTCATTGAGTAATCTTAATATTTAAATTAAATGCTAACTTCTGAATATATTTTTTTTTCAATTCAATAAGTGATCTTTCATCTTGTTTGAAAATTTTTTTAAGTCTATCTGGTTTTTTATTGTTATTGGTAGTTTATTAAATATTTTGGTCCCCACAAATATAGGTGATCTTGTCGCTAAGGTTGTTTTTGCTTTTTTTTGGGATATATGTTGCGCTGATCGAGTAGAGTAAGTATGTTTAGTAGCATTAATTTTCAGTTGTTGTTGTGTTTTTTTTTTCGATTTCTGAATGACATATATGAGTTTGCATAATGTCTGTTTTTTGAGTTGATTTATATTAAGTATTCTTAGCTTGCTCATTTTCTTTTCAGCAACTTGCTTATAGTCCAATCCAAAGATGGTTTTTACAGCTTTATTCTGTAGGTTTTGTAATCTATTCAGATTATAATTTGAAGTATTTGACCATATTTCGAATAGGTACGATAATACTGAGTGTACGTGAGCATTATAAAACATTATTGCACATTTATAATTAGTATAATATCTGAAGTGCCTGGCTGCTCCTACTAACCCCCTTATTCTCTTTATTACAAAGTCTGCTTGTGGTGTCCAACTTAGTTTATTATCTATTAATAGGCCCAAATACTTATGAGTTTTCACTTGGTTTAACTTAGTGTTGTTTATTGCATCGTAATTTATAAAACACACAAAAGCAAAGGTGATACCTGAAAATCAATTTGTTCGTTTACAAGGGGTAATTGACTATTATGGGCGGAACTTATTTCGAGAATTTCAAGAAGGTCAAGGCGTTTTCCTTTGTTACCTGAATGTAACAATTTGGTTTTGTTGAAATCCAGGAAGTGATTGAATTTTATACAATGTTCAGAGAAGCCAGTGGTATTTTTATTTTGTAAAATTGACTTTTTATGTTCTTCAACACGAATCTTTATATTCCTTCCTGTCTGTCCAATATAGAAAGCAGGACATTCGTCGCAAAATATTTTGTAAATACTTTGTAAATACCACTGATCTAACATCGGAGAAAACAGTGGTATTTACAAAATATTTTGCGACGAATGTCCTGCTTTCTATATTGGACAGACAGGAAGGAATATAAATATTCGTGTTGAAGAACATGAAAAGTCAATTTTACAAAACAAAAATACCACTGGCTTCTCTGAACATTGTATAAAATTCAATCACTTCCTGGATTTCAACAAAACCAAATTGTTACATTCAGGTAACAAAGGAAAACGCCTTGACCTTCTTGAAATTCTCGAAATAAGTTTCGCCCATAATAGTCAATTACCCCTTGTAAACGAACAAATTGATTTTCAGGTATCACCTTTGCTTTTGTCTGTTTTATAAATTACGATGAAATACTCTCCTGTAGTCAGTCTTGATAATGAGTTCATAACTCGAAACATGTCGACTTTTCGTTACTGCTAAATACAGTATCTAAATATTTTTTTATATTGTGAAACATAAGCC
>JARQZK010000763.1:357500-385000 GCA_030704885.1 Cynegetis impunctata
GTACTTACTTAAAAAAAATAATAACCCCTACTTTTTAATTTTGCCTCTCTATATACTTACTTCCCCGGACTATAGAGTTGTAGGTTTCGGTGCTTCTCTGGTATGGCGACTCCTGTCCCCTTGGTTCTGGAGTAGGGATTTCTAATCACTTGCATTGACCTCACATTATAAATTGTGGATATCCCTTGTATACTTCATTATAGTATTCGATTTTAATGTCTTGTTTTTTATGCCATGAACAAGTGTAGTCTGCTCCATAGTGATTAATTGTTTTATTGTTAAGATGGGGCGATCCTTGTATAAACTTTCACTAGGTGTTGAGTATTCCAGTAGGAAAAGAGCTTCGATGGCTTTATTTTGAAGTCTCTGCAGTTTACTGATGAGGTATCCGCTTGCACTTCCCCAACAAGGCATCAGGTATCGTAAATGCGGTTCAATGAAGCTGTTATACAGAAGGTATCTTGAACTATCATTTAACTGATGAGAGCATCTTCTTAAAACTCCAATAATAGGAGCGATTTCTTCAACTATATCGTTTATGTGTGCATTCCACACTAATTTGCTGGATATTATTAGTCCGAGATATTTGTACTGCATTACTTCAGTTAGTATTTTTTTATCCAACTTTAGAACTGAATCACACTTTCTTTTCCCTTTTTGAGTTATGGCCATATACAGGGTGTTCTACAAGCTCACTTGATTTTAAAATTTTTTTTTTTAATAAACATGGGTCCGATTCGTTGTTGTTTAGAAGTTAAAAGCATTTGAAGAATCGTAATTTTTTCAGTCAACCAGGAAGTGATAGAAAGTCACTAAGCATGTTGAACAATGCACACTTATATAATATACGCCTGCTTCAATAAAAAACGTAGGCTGATAAATAGAAATATCGGTTGTTATGACAATAATTATTGTTAGTGTCATTTTAATTATTTATTAGATATTTCGTGTGAAAGTTCTAAATAAAAAATGCATTTATTCTCCACTGAGGAATATGCAGATATTGTGTTTGTATATGGGTATGCCAATATACAACAGACAAGCTGCTCAAGAATACCGACGCAGATATCAACCTGCCCACACGGTGTTTAGTGCATCATTTCGTAGACTTCGGGAAGAAGGTAATCCTGCTCCAAAGAAGGCCATTCGCCCTACTGAAGTAAATGTACAAGATGAAGAAAATGTCATAGATGCTGTCCTTGATAACCCTTCAATCAGTGTTCGGCGTATATCTAGTAACCTTCATGTATCACCGAATTTTGTATGGCGTGTATTGAACAGAGAAATGTTACATCCGTTTCATCGCCAAAATGTACAGGCGTTGCATGCTGGAGATTCCCCACAGCGATTAAGATTTTGTCGCTGGTTACTTCAGCAACAAGCACAAAATGATAGATTCATTTCGCTCGTCATGTGGTCTGATGAAGCGTGCTTTACTAGATAAGGCATAAATAATAATCATAATGAGCATGTATGGGCGTTGCAAAATCCACATGCAATTAGACCAAGACGATTTCAGCAACGATTGAGTGTCAACGTTTGGGGTGGCATTTTCAATAATAATTTATTACCTGTGCATGTTCTAAATGATCGTTTAAATGTAGATCTTTATAGACATTTCTTACGACACGACCATTTAGAGTTAATTGATGACGTACAACTTAATATTATTCAAAATATCAGCACGACGGTGCACCGCCACATAGGGGAAGACAAGTAATTTCTTGGCTAAATGAACATTTCCCGAATAAATGGATAGGTCAAGGAGGTCCAATATTATGGCCACCTCATTCACCCGATCTGAAGCAGCTGGTCTACCATGTTGAAATCGCTACCCATCAGCAGTTACTTGAAAGAATTCAAGATGCAGCTAACCAAATAAGAAATGATCCAAATCTCATTCTTCGAATGACCGAATCTTCAGTTCGTCGATATGAGGCTTGCATTCAAGCTAAGGGTGGACATTTCGAACAATTTTTATAGTCTTTAGTTTTGTGATTATCATTTAAATTTTTATAATTAATTGTTAATAAAGGTTGAATGCTTGTAACTTCTAAACAAAAACGAATCGGACCCATGTTTATTGAAAAAAATATGTTCAAAATCAAGCAACCTACCTTCTGTCAAAGTTTGTCATAGAGCTTGTAGAACACCCTGTATACCCTTTTGTCAACATTTATAGACAGTTTGTTGTAACACAGCCACTCAAAATAAATTTTATTTTTCACTTGTATATAATATGTTTATTTCACCTTGGATACGGTTGCTATAAACACACTCATTATGCCCTAGGCCATTATGCCCGCATTTGCGGGCATAATGGATTCAAAACGCCCGCTTATTGTACTAGGAGAAATTAAGCAAATTTCATTGATTTAATACTTCATAATCCTTGTCGTATACGACTCTGGATTTCTCCGGCAATGAATTATTCGCAGCTTTGGCTGCATTTTCTATGATATTCTTGGGTAAATTCATTTTCATTTCCATTATTTCTATAAGACTACACAGAGAAAGCAGCATGACATTCACTGAATATGATGACAAAAATATTCACAAACGTCAAAATATCAACAAATGACATGCCTACTATGAGAAGGAACATAGATAGGAGCAATGAAACGATTTTAAAATCGCTTTTTCATCATAATATAATAATTTTTTCGTGAAAAATAAAATCTTGTATGCACCGCGTGCGTTACTAGATCCTTATGCCCATCGGGCAACATTCATCCCTCGGGCCGAATGTTTCCCTCAGGGCATAATGATCTATATAACGCACTTGGTACATAAATAACTATTAAGATTATTATTCATTGTTTGTTCTAATTCTTCAATATTATTATTGAAAATCAGGTATTATTAACGTTTTATGATTTTATAGTTTTAGAACGGCTGGAAAGACTGATGTCGATAGCCATTTGATTTATAATAATCAATAAAGTCGATTTCTCTCTTTCTCCAGTTGTAGAAAATGTGGATGAAACATTTTTGCATGTTTTCATGAAAAGATATCTCATACTGAATGTTAATTTATTTTATTCGATTCATCGAAATGAAACGTAGCTGATTAAATTGAAAGCCTATTGTTAATATTAAATTGAATTATCATTTACTTGGTGAAAGCTCATATTCATAACTTTATAAAGAAATTGTTTTTTTCAGAGTTTCACATAAAATCAACAATAGCATTGTTGGAGACTCCGTAGCGGAGAGGTTATAGGTAGCGCTATGCTGTCTTCGTTGACGGAGTTGGTGGGTTCGATTCCCACCGTATTCCTGGGTATTTGTGTGCGTTCTGAGTTTTCAGTCGTTCCCCTCATTCAGTGATTTGATGGCTAATGTCCATAGATGACGAAGCCAAATTGTACGGGGGTCGGGCGGTGTGAGAGGGCACACGTCCCACCTCTTTTAAACAAAAAAAAAAAACAATAGCATTGGAAAATTGATTAAAAACGACAAATCTGAAATTCATACAGATGAACGTACTGGTGTTTATAATAGACTCAACTGTAACGATTGTGAAAACTTCTATACAGGGTGTTCTACAAGCTCTATGACAAACTTTGACAGATGGTAGGTCACTTGATTTTAAACATTTTTTTTTTAATAAACATGGGTGCGATTCGTTTTTGTTTAGAAGTTAGTTAGACCTGCTTCAATAAAAAACGTATGCTGATAAATAGAAATATCGGTTGTTGTGCCAATAATTATAGTTATTATTAGTTATTATTGAACAGAGAAATGTTACATCCGTTTCATCGCCAAAATGTACAGGCGTTGCATGCTGGAGATTCCCCACAGCGATTAGGATTTTGTCGCTGGTGACTTCAGCAACAAGCACAAAATGATAGATTCATTTCGCTCGTCATGTGGTCTGATGATCCGTGCTTTACTAGGGATGGCATAAATAATAATCATAATGAACATGTATGGGCGTTGCAAAATCCACATGCAATTACCTGTGCATGTTCTAAATGATCGTTTAAATGCAGATCTTTACAGACATTTCTTAGGACACGACCTTTTAGAGTTTATTCATGACGTACATATTATTCAAAATATGTGGTATCAGCACGACGGTGCACCACCACATAGAGGAAGACAAGTAGCTGCTTTGGCTAAATGAACATTTCCCCAATAAATGGATAGGTCAATGGGGTCCAATATCATGGCCACCTCGTTCACCCGATCTGAATCCTCTGGATTTTTATTTATGGGGACACATGAAGAAGCTGGTCTATCATGTTGAAATCGCTACCCATCAGCAGTTACTTGAAAGAAATCAAGATGCAGCTAACCTAATAAGAAATGTTCGAGTGACCGAATCTTTAGTTCGTCGATGTGAGGCTTGCATTCAAGCTGATGGTGGACATTTCGAACAATTTTTATGGTCTTTAGTTTTGTTATTATCATTTAATTTAAATTTTATTATTAATTGTTAGTGAAGGTTAAATGCTTGTAACTCCTAAACAAAAACGAATCGGACCCATGTTTATTAAAAAAAATTTCTTCAAAATTAAGCAACCTACCTTCTGTCAAAGTTTGTCATAGAGCTTGTAGAACACCCTGTATAAGACGTAAAATTAAAAATTTCAAAAATCGAATACACGAATACAAACGTAGCTATATTAAGCCGAAAACTGACTCTAATTATGCGTGACATCTTTTTCAAGAAAACCATACCTTTAATCACAATTATAATATATTACAGTTAGAAAATAGTCTCCACAAAACCAACTGTTGGGAATCCTTTTACATCAATAAATTTAAAAATTCCGGAAACCTAGATTGAAGTAAACCCTTCTCCTCTCCTTAATCTGTTCAATATACCTACCAATAACTCTGAATGAATTGCTTATTGTTATTTAGTTTCTCTAGGAACCCCTCTGTTATGTTCAAATTTTCGTATAAATAGATTGTTTTGTAATACCATTATTTAATGCGAGATGAAATCAATGAAGCTGGGGTGATAGCCGGAAACGTAGATTTCACAATTTAATGAAAACTTCACTTTCTCTTTGCAATATCTGCAGGTTTTTCAACTTTTTTAGGGAGCTCGTCAACTTTCGATCCTCCCGAAGCCAATTACCTCATATTAGATATTCCAATGCTGTATTAGCATATTCTGCCACTTTGTATCTGAGAATCTGTTAGAATAATATTTTTCCTACAAGTTTTCTCATATCAAATAAATAAATAAATTTTTTCCCCAAAACATCACAAAAAATGTACAAGCCGTCAATTAATTCATAGTATTTTAGATCTCATTTATGGAGTAGATGGTTCTGGTCAGCAATAGCCTGACAACCTCTCTTTTGAAGGATTTTGTTTCCAATGTCTTGATATCCAGAGGTAACCTGTTGTAGAGTTTCACACAGTCATAGTTTACACTCTGCTGGCTAGCTTTAAGTCGATGGTATGGAACTAGCAATTCATCCCTCCTCCGAGTGGCATAATCATGATAATCACTATTCGCTTCAAATTTATATTTGTTCCCATGAGCGAACAATATACATGACAAGATATATAGTGATGTCACTGTCAGTATTCCAAGTTTTCGGAATAATTCTCTGCAGCTAGTTTTTGCTGGTTTTTGGCATATTATCCTCACACATTTTTTCTGCAATTTTAGTATGGTGTCAATGTTTGTGCTGTTGCCCCACAATATTACACCATAGCTGATTCTGCTGTGGAAATTGCTCTAATACATGGTGAGAGCAGCTGACACAGTTGCTTCATCCATAATCCTCTTGATTCCATATGTCACTTTTGATAATTGTTTTGCTAGCATCTCTATGTGGTTGTTCCATTTGAAATTTTGTTGGAAGTATATTCCTTAAAATTTAATGACATCTTTCTTAGCTGAAGTTTGGGCAGTAAAGGTGATTATTTGGGTTTTCTCATCGTTCATCAGTAGTTTGTTGCTAATGAACCATAATTTTGCTTGTGCCAGTGATTTATTTGTTTTTTCTACAACAACGTTGATATTCTGACCGTGGTTCAAAATACTTGTGTCGTCATCAAATAAACAAACGTCAGTGCATGCAATATTCTGTGGAAGATCATTGATGTAGATTTGAAACAACAGTGGGCCAAGAACAGATCCTTGTGGTACTCCACAATAAATTGATTCCATTTCTGATGTCTCTCCATTCCATATAGTTATTTGTTTTCTGTTTCCCAGGTAAGATTTCATGAGTCTGAGCATGTTACCTCTTATGTCATAGCGTTCTAATTTGCTGAGTTATAGTCAAATGCTTATGATAGATCACAACATGCAATTTCTCTAGTTTCAAAGTGATTAAAAGCCTTACTGCCATGATATTTTCTGTAAGAATGAATACGTTTTGTCACTGTAGCTGACTCTTTAACATTGATATGAACAGATAACTCATGATTTTGATTATCATTTAATTTGTAGTGAAAATCAAATTTTTGTCTAAAAATCTATGTAAGTAGCGAATCCACATCAGCTTTTAAGTGTGAATCATCTGATAAATATTCAAATATAAATATGCAAGACTATTAGTTTTTTCAAACCTGTCTGGTCGATTAACAATGCCATTTTTAAAGATAAATGCACTTGATGATAACTTTTTCGAAGTAATGATTGTTACTGATGTAATAGGATTACCACTCTAGGTTTAAAATTCATAGTAGCTTTGTCTATTGATGGAACTGATGAACGCATTATTCTACCACAAAATGGAATTAAATTTTCATATTTAGTGCTAAGTTGAACAGAATTATAATATAATAATAATAATAATTCTATTGATCCATTCAGACATCGACAAAAATGTATTGGACAAGTCAAGTTATATATAGGACATACACATATTTTTTAAAAATTTGTATATAGTACTCACACAAAACAAAAATAACACTACACTCAAACCATCAAACAAATTGATCCACGTTATAGTCAGACATGAACTCCTCAATACTATAGTAGCCGCTGGAAGAAAGTATTGACTTCACTCTGCTCGTGAACCTAATTTTATTAAGGTTTCTTATACTCTCTGGCAAATGGTTGAAGAATTTTATCCCCTGATACGTGGGGGATCGTTCGAATTTTGTTGTACTATGTCTCGGGATATACAAAAGATTTCCATTCCTGGTAGGATAATCGTGGTAATGTGAATTTTTTTTGAATTTTGAGTAATTTTCCTTGGTGAGGATTAGGCATTTTGATATGAACAAACATGGAAACGTCAGAATTTTGTGAAAAATAAAGCACGATGCCTGCCAAGATAACCCGAACATAGTGCGAATTATTCTCTTCTGTGCTGTGAAAATTCTTCCACTGTTTACAGAATTTCCTCGAGAACGACATTGTAGGACATATGACTGTATACAAGACTGAAGTACACTGTCAACAAAGACTTAGTTGGCATTGAGAACTTCATATGTGAAATTGCAAATCTTGATTTATTCAATTTTTTACTGAGGCTATCGATATGATTCGTAAAACGTAGGTTTTCATCTACATGTATACTCAAAAATTTTGTGGTTCGAGTGGATACAATATTTGCTCCATTCATGTCGAATTGGATAGTGTCTGGAGTGTTTTGTATTAAAATATATACACTCAGTCTTGAAGACATTTGAAATCAGGCAATTTTGCTCACACCATCTATCGAAGCATTCCATAATTTGTTTTGTGGATACTAGTGAGAGGCTCCCCCGCCTATTAAATAGATCCGTGAAAACTATAGATCGATGAAAATATAGTTTCCCGAACCACGATGAGCGCAAAGCCCGTCACTGCGTCTTTCGAACGGTACGCGACGCGTCGAGTGCTGAGCCCGCCCCTGCCTCTGTCGAACGGGCGCGCCATCTGCTCGCTGTCAATTTCGATTTCGTGCGGTATCGGCTAGATGCTACCACCTCATTGGGACTCGCCGTGCCGAAACTTCTCGATAGAATTCAACCCGTCCAACTATCGGCTCCAAAGGCGGTCACGTGAATTCGAGTCCATGTGACGCGAAAATAGTTCTTAAGCGTCGGAAATGCAGCCGTTTTCGCGAATTCCGGAGAAACGTCAAACTTTAAACGTTCGATATCGAAGATCGGCGTCGCGGTCGGAAACGGGACATAGCCTAAGCACTACAAAAAGGTCGGCGGCGATCGACGGGGCCCCGCGATTTGGGGCCGATCTCCTTATCTCGGCTTTATAAGTTTGCCATAATGCGGCCTTCGGCCGCCTGCATTTTAGGAAGTCCAAAATGGCAAACCAATTATTTATTTAGTATTATATATAACTAATTCTTCACGATTACGACATGTAACCACTAATGAAGTATCATCAGCAAATAGAGCCAATAGTTCAGTATTGATATGTTGGGGCATATCATTGACGAATAATAAAAATATTAATGGCCCCAACACTGAACCCTGTGGAACACCTGTGTTCAAGGTATGCTTTTTAGAAAAATTGTTTTCCACTTCAACAAGCATTTGTCTATGATGGAAATAATCACACATCCAATCTAAAGATGTTCCCCTGAAACCCAAGTTATACATTTTAATTTCAATGAAGTGCAAATTAATGGAAATTCAAGTAAAATGTAAAAATTTGAGTGTTCATTAAGATTAAGATTAAATAAATTTTCACAGCTTGGTCCACTGCTAAACCTGATCCAGAGGACGCCGAAGATTCAGGAAGGGTTGATCCTTGGTGTAATTCTTCAAGCAATAATTCGTCAGATGCCAATTCCGGCACTTGGGCAAACTTCAATTCTGTTACTTTCGAAGCAGATTTCAGTAAGGCTTTCGAGAGTCAATTTTCTACGAATATCCACAAAGAAAAATCACAAGAGAGTTCCACTGCGGTTGCAGAGAAAGAAGTGGTTGAGGCTGAAGAGAAAATGGAAGAAATATCAGAAATTGTCAAGAAAAATCTAGAAGTTGAAAAAAATATTGTCGATGCAAATGAGATCGAAACGAATACAGGTTATAACCACCAGGTGGCAGCAGGTGATCAAGAAAACGATACGGAACCTAAGGATGAAATCAAATCGATTGAACCGTCCAAGTGAGTTCATTTTCGTATATTTACTGCTTTTCATTTAGTCTTATTAATAACAATCATTTTGGATTATAATTAAACTTTGTCTGAGAATTCATTTTCATTATAAATTATGATTCGTTTATGAACTACATATTTAATAATAATAATAATAATACTTTAATAATAATAATATTTATGAACTTTGGATTTATTAATTTTTTATATGATTTCCTAAATTATTACCGGTACGATAAGCAATGTTGATGTTGGCTTAGATAAGAGAGAATTAAGTTTTTACTTGAATTTCCGATGAAAGTGAGGCTGTTATTTATTATTATTATTATTATTATTATTTATTATTACAAAGGTTAAGAGTAGAGGGTAACAAAACCCCATAAAACTCCAAAAAGAAAAAAAAGATACAATATAACATTAGTGCACACGTGCAGCAAAATATGCATCTAACCGAGCTTTGAAAGTATTTATAGTAGGCGCCGTAACAACGTCAGCTGGTAACGAGTTCCATCGATGAAATACTCGGTTAGGAAGGAAGAACATCTTCGACGAGCCCCTAAAAGTTCCCCGCATCAACTTATACGGGTGTCCGCGTAGACGACGATCCTCATTGAGGTGAAATAGGTGTCTAATAGGAGAGTTATCATCGTGTAGTGCCGTGAAAGTTGTAATAAGATCACCTCTCTCATGCCGATGCAAGAGAGTAGGAAGCTTCATTGTTTGTAGTCGTTCTTCATACGTTGGTCTTGCTCGCCCATATGGAAGTCTAGTGGCTCGTCTCTGGGTATTCTTCAACATATGTTGGTCTCGCAGTAGTATAGGATGCCATACATTATTTCCAAACTCCAATATTGGGCGTACATAAGACTTATATAGTTTGGCCACCGTATCAGGATCTGGGTTAGTAAAATTCTTGAGTTGGCTTTTTTCACTTGAGTAGTCAAATGTTCACTCCATGATAAATCCGAAGTAATTGTCACACCAAGGTCATTATAGCTGTCCGTATGTGACAAGGCAACATTGTTTATATAATATGTATGACGGGGGTTGTTTTTCCCAAGATGAAGAACTACACACTTTAGAAGGTTCAAAGGTAGTAACCAGTCCTCCGCCCACTGAAATATCCTGTCTAAATCCTCCTGCAACACCACATAATTTTCGTTTGGATCATTGTAAATTTCGGAATCGACCGCGTAGAGTGAGCAAACCGAGTTTACCATGAGAGGAAGGTCTGATATGAAAATAACAAACAGGAGGGGACCAAGGACCGAGCCTTGTGGCACACCGCTTAATACTGGATTCATACCGCTATAAACATCACCACTTTTAACTGCGCAAGCACGATCAGCCAGGAATGAAAAGATCCAGTCCAACAATTGACCACGAATACCGACATGATTCAACTTCTTTATTAAGCGATGTTTCGGCACTTTATCGAACGCACTTTTAAGTCCAAATACACGACGTCAACCGCCTTTCCCGCATCCAGCATATCCGTCCAATCCGATGGGCAGCACAACAGATTTGTTATGACAGATTTTTTTGGAGAAAAGCCATGTTGTTGCCACGTGATAACTTTATGGTCAGTTAAAAAATTCCACATTCCGTCTACTATTATTGACTCCATCACTTTTGCAATAATTGGAGTTAGACTTATAGGTCTATAGTTTTTAGCGTCGAACTTATCGCCTTTTTTGAAAATAGGATTAACTGATGCAAATTTCCAAACCGCAGGCAAAGAAGCCGAACCGAATGATTGCCGCATAAAACGGACTGGACTATCCCTCATACGCCCAATAATGGAAAAATAACTCGGATAAAGGTTATCTCTGCTGTATATTCTCTCAAAAATAAGAACTCATGTGGTTACGATGAAATACCCATGTATGTCATTAGGGAATCGATTGGTCAAATTGCTGACCCTCTTGCACATCTTATTTATCGTTCATTTACTGAGGGTGTTTTTCCTGACTTGCTTAAAGTGGCAGTAGTTAAGCCACTGTATAAGAAAGGTGATGTAGAGGACTTAAATAATTACCGGCCTATAAGTCTACTTACGTCGTTTTCGAAAGTTTTTGAGAGGATTCTTGCAGACAGGCTCCTAAGTTTCTTCAGAAGGTTCAAGATTATTGTCAGCTGTCAGCATGGTTTTGTGCGGAAAGGGGTACAGAAACTTCAGTCTTTGAACTGACTACTGCCATACTCATCGCTCTTGAGAAGGGTGAAGTACCGTTAGGACTATTTTTCGACTTATCGAAAGCTTTTGATCTTATTTATCACAAATTGCTCCTATTTTTTCTTGAAGCGTGTTGGATTTAATTTCCAGCTACCTCACAAATCGTAAACAGAGAGTAGTGTTGCTGAGAGGTGGTGTTTCATACGTATCTGAGGACCGAGTGATTACGAAGGGGGTACCACAGGGTAGTATCCTGGGGCCTTGTTTCTCGTTTTCATAAATTCGCTTCCTGGTAATTGCTCATATAATGACTGTAATGCTATTATATTTGCCGACGACACGAATTTTCTCATAAACTCAACGGATATCAGTGCTGCTCTGTTTTCTGCGGTGTCAGTTATCAATAAAGTAGGAATTTGGTGCAATAATAATAAACTAAAAATCAATATACAAAAAACTGAGAGTGTCTTTTTCCGATCATTCAGATCAAAGGTTGCTTTCCCGAAGTTTGTTCGTGATGTCGAGAACCAGATACCAGTGAGAAATTCCGTGAGTTTCCTCGGTATTGCCTTGGATAAGAATTTGAGATGGGACCTTCATATTGATCAGCTCAGAAAGAAGCTGAATTCGGCCTCCTTTACCCTTTTTATGTTGAGAGATCTAGTTCATTTGCATGTCCTAAAAATTCTATATTTTGCTAATTACCAATCTATCCTTTCCTATGGTATCATTTTCTGGGGAGGCTCCATCCACTCTGATAGTCTCTTTATTTGCCAAAAATGGACAGTTAGATCTATGCTGCGCCTCGACTACAGACAATCTTGTCGTGGTCTATTTAGAAAGCACAATTTTTTCACTTTCTATGGGCTGTATATATACACTATTGGACAAAAGTAGAGCAACAAAGGGCTCTTATGACTTTGAATTAAAAAATTTATTTATTTTTATTGTAATCATGGGCTCATTTTAATGCAAAATTAGCCTCATAACATAAGTATCATACCACAATATTTTGGACGAATTCAAACAAAATGGAGGTAGGTAAATATTTATAATTATAAAATTCGATTAATTGAAGTGCGACAAAAGTAAAGCAACAAATTGAGTCAACAGTATTTTATTTTAGATATTACGATAAAAAAACATTAAACACATTCAATAATTACAATAGCTATAGGTATCACGTTAATAGTTAATAGAATATCCATTATTATTTATTACTTGCCGATAACGTCGCGGCATTGACACAATCAATTTTTGAACAGTGTCTTCGGAAAGGTTTGTCCAAACTTCATTGATTTTATTCACCAACGATTGTTTATTTGTAAAAAATTGTGTACGAATTCCACGCTCAACTTCTTCCCACAGATTTTCAATGGGGTTGAGGTCTGGTGATTGTGCCGGCCACTGCAAAACCCGAACGCTATTTTCTTGAAACCATTCTTGAACAATTTGAGAACAGTGCTTTGGATCGTTATCCTGTTGGAAAATAAAATGCAAAGGCATTTCCCACTCTGCATAAGGCATCATTACATTTTGCATTATATCTCTATATACAAATCGATCCATAGTGGCATTAATGAAGTTTAATGGACCCACCCCATTCCATGAGAAACAACCCCATAGAAAAACACTGCCTTTACCATGTTTAACTGTGGGTGTAACGTATTTGGGATTAAACCTTGTGTTGATTGGCCGTCTTACACGCTTCATTCCATCAGAATTAAAAATTTTATAACGCGTTTCATCGCTGAATAAAACTTTTTTTCAATCGTCCACCGACCAATTTAAATGTCGGCGTGCAAACTCAAGCCTAGCCACTCTATCTATTTCTTGCCGAAATGAGCGGCTTTTTAGCTAGTCGTCTGCTAAATAACTTTGCTTCTACCAACCTTCTTTGAACTGTCCGTGGACTAACCATTATTTCGGGAATTTCAGCAATAATTCTAGATGCAGACATCCAGGGATCGTTTTGAGAAATTCTTTTAATGCGTCTATCTGTCCAAATCGTTATTTTTCTTGGCCTTCCCGACTTCGGTAGAATCTCTAAATGTCCTCTTTCATAATAGCTTGAAATTATTTTGGATACACTGTATCTGGGTAAAATAAATCGTCTTGAAATTTTGACTTGTGATGTGCCTTCCAAGTGTGCAGTAACTACTCTCTGCTTTAATTCTTTCGAAATAGGAATACCTCTTGGCATGATTAATCCAACACAGAAATGTTAATTAAACAAAAAATAAATATTTTCACCTTCACTTTCACTAAAACCTTTATTTTTTAGGAAAATATTAAAATGTTGCTTTACTTTTGACGCGTTACAATACTGTATTTCAAAGTTTATGTCACTTGAAATTCATTTGTTTCGATTGTTGGAAAGAGCTGTTGCCTACGATAATAGCAGGTTACTTTGACATTTAGGACACAATATATTCAAATACGATATTTTGCATTTATATTATAAAATCGAGATTTCTTTCATTTTTCGAAAATGTTGCTTTACTTTTGTCCGATAGTGTATATATAAAGTGCTTACATTTTTCCATAAAAATCAAGATTATTTTGCAAAATTTAAGAATATTAATAATACAAGGCAAAGAGTTCCGTACTTTTTTCCTATTCATTCTACCACTCTACGTGAAAGAGGCACAGAGTACATGGCACTCAAATTGTTCAATGTGTTACCTAAACATCTACAGGTTATTTCAAATCATGGGACCTTTAAGAGAATGTTAATTATGAAATGTGAACCTTACTCGGTCGAGGAGTTCAGGGTTTATTGTTATAAATAAGCTTTCTGTATTTGTTTTTTGTGACTTGTTTCATTTTTATTTTGTGCATATTTATATTTAATATTTGTACGAATAATCTATGAAATTAATAAACTTATTCTATTCTATTCTATAATAAAACAGAGAGGTTTACTAAGAACTCCTGCACAATAATACTTCAGTAATCTTGGGGAGATGTTATCAAGCCCAGGAGATTTATTAACATTAAGGTTTTGTAGTTTCTCACTTATCAAGTGAGAGTTATATTTGATATTATTTTTAGTAAGGGGGTACACCTGGCTAATCGCATTTTTGAGATAGATAAAAAGTTTTTCAAAAATGCGATTAGCCAGGTGTACCCCCTTACTAAAAATAATATCAAATATTATAACATATGTGAATTAATGAGAAGAAGTGATTGGGGTATAATACTCTTGATGTGAGATCAGAAAATATGACAGTTGTAGATTTTTTGCGATTAACTGTATTATTCTAAGAATTATTTGATCTTTTCTTTTGTTACAAGATAAGAGTATTCGATGTTAAATTCAGAAATCTATTAATTTTATTATTTTTTCATATCCAGGACAACATCAGAAGGAGATTATACATCATCAGAGGAAGAAAAGAATATAAAAGAATCAAAAACTGATTTAACATATCAGAAGTGAGAAGAGATATGCCATAAGGACGGCTGTCTATGAAAATTCGGACTTCTCAATTATACCATTATTATGAAACAATATTTATTAGTTTTGGTTTCATCGTTTGATGATTGAAACGAAAAAGAGATCTTTGTTAGATATTTTCACTTAATTGATTGTATATTTTGAATATTCAATTTGTAAAAGTTTTTTTCTCTCATAAAAATTAAATCTACATCAATGAACACAACCAAATTTTTATTCAATGTGCCTTCAATCTTTCTTGCAGAAAATCCAGTAATGATTTTTGATAGAATATCGGTCTGTTATGGTAATTTGCGATATTATGTTTCTGCAAATTTTTGAAAAATTGCGTTTTCTCAATGTTCATTTGTACATATTTTGATAAATTTGTTAGTGAAATGATTTGTTAACCTAGAAAAGTCAAGATTTTGATACAAAAAATTTAAAATTATATTCATTTGTTCCTCCTATATTAAAATAAATTTTGTTCGTTTTTAACTAATATCCACATAAAAGTAATATGGAAATTAAGTTGTGTCTATTGATGCAATCAATTGAACAGATGAAAATTATAGTTGATGAAAGAATGCAATTACCATTCGCCTTGCTTATGTTTGTAAATATAAGTATTGCTGAATTCATCTTATTATATGCTGAGAAACGTACTTTTAGCTAAGCTATCTCAAATAAGTAAACGTATATCTTCAAAATGTGTTCAATTCAATACATTTCCTTTATTATAAAATAAATTTATTCTCGCATGAACTGTCCTATATATTTAATTTTCTCATTAATTTACAAATTGTTCGTATATATTTTAGATAAATGAGTAACACAACCTGATTATTTTTAGATTTTGTACGTCAATTTTAACTGTGAAGTGTTATTTTCATGTCGCGTCAAAAAGATGTCATTTTAAGGCTGGCTTCAGACTAGGCGGAACGCGGAAATGTCAAATTCCGCCTTCAAAAGTGTACTAAGGCTGGCTTCAGACTAGGCGGAAATGTCAAATCTGAATTTTAGACCAATCGAAACGTTCGTAACGATTCCCAAGGTCATTCCGCGTTAAATTGTTGAAATTGACATTTCCGCGTTCCGCCTAGTCTGAAGCCAGCCTAAATTTCAACAATTTAACGCGGAATGACCTTGGGAATCGTTACGAACGTTTCAATTGGTCTAAAATTCAGATTTGACATTTCCGCGTTCCGCCTAGTCTGAACCCAGCCTAAGGCTGGCTTTAGACTAGGCGGAACGCGGAAATGTCAAATTCCGCCTTCAAAAGTTGACTAAATTTCAACAATTTAACGCGGAATGACCTTGAGAATCGTTACGAACGTTTCGATTGGTCTAAAATTCAGATTTGACATTTCCGCGTTCCGCCTAGTCTGAAGCCAGCCTAAGGGTGTAAAAAGATGGTACTTAGTTTTCAGTTGGCAATGAAAAACAAAATGCCTAGGAAGCCTAAACTATTATTTGCATCTTGTGTTTGATTATGTTGTGTCTGATAACCTTTGCCTAATAAAAGAATCGTTGACTAGCTTGTGTTATCAAGATGAATCCTTTATCTTTGTATTCGTTTATATACAGGGTGTTCCAGAATAACGTCAGAATATTTTGAGGGATTATTCTTTAAGACATTTTAAGAAAAAAAGTTCCTATGAATGTAGGTCCGCAAATGCTTCCTCAACGAAATACAGGGTGTTGAAGTTTGAAAAAAACTTGCTGTTGGAAGAAATTCCAACAGCAGTTTATAGAGCTTAAGAAGTTAAAACAATGTTCTAAAGTTCATCTTGATAGCATTCGTAGTTTAGAAGATATTAAAAAAAATTACATTTTTTTTCAAAATTCAACACTCTGTATTTCGGTGAGGAAGCATTTGCGGGCCTACATTCATTGGAACTTTTTTTCTTAAAATGTCTTAAAGAATAACCCCTCGAAATTTTCGTTATTCTGGAATACCCTGTATATATATATATATATATATATATATATATATATATATATACACATATATATATATATATATATATATATATATATATATATATATATATATTATTATATATATATATATATATATATATATATAATGGTTTTCAGTATATTTTTGTTGCATGTTATATTTTGATAATAATTATGTCAACTATTCATTCATAATTTTAATAGTTTTTAGTTACTCCTTATTCCAGAAATATATTCATCTTCTAATCTTACAGTGAAAATTGTGATTGCAATACAGAGAAATTAGTTACTATTTAAATTTGTTAGCTTCTAGGAGACACAGCCTCGAGATGAGTGTATATTGTTAAATATTCAGACTTATTGTTGCAAGTTTGTTTCTACCAACTTAGTTCTAATAAAAGTTACAAACCTTTCTACTATTTTGCTTATTAGGTCATATTATTGAAAATAATGAACAAAAACAAAACTTGAATTTGCTACGTTTATTATCACAAAAATATACATATAACACTGCGATTGCAATTTCGATCACTAGACCATTATCGGGCAGATTGAGTTAAGAACTTAATACATAATTATAGATTTAGAATTATTGCAGGTACCTAAATAGACAAGAGAGACACATTTCAAGAAGGGCTAATAGAAGTGGATTTCCCAAATTGATACAATAAAATGTTCTCAGAAAAATCATTATTGTTTGAATACACTAAATATAGGAGAATATATCAAGTCAATCTGGTCGTTCAGCAAGATATCTTTTGCATTATGATTGAGTTTAAAAATTTCTAATGATTCTAAGTAAGTAAGTTTGATTCGTTTCGGTAATTTGTGCATTTTTTTTAATTTTTTTTTAAATCGTCAAGTTTGCTTTATTTATTTATTCAGAATAAGCTACAAACAGATAAAGATAATCTGACTTAAAATAGCTATTTTTGAGTATTAATATTATTTGACATGATATGATATTATTAAATATATTGTAACAATATAAAATATTTAATTACAAACTCAAATAAAGTTTTAACATTCTAACAAATTTCTTATAGTTTTTTTCTGAAGAAATATAATCTGGTAATTTGTTGTATTCTACTATACTGGCATAGACTGAAGCATGTTTTGACTTTTCACAAGTGGCTCTAACGCTTACATAACCGGTTGCATTCCTTAAGCTTCTTCCATGGAGATTATATTTAGTCTGGAGTGATATATTCGTTTTCAACATATTGTGTTTGATTTTATGTAATAGTTTGCAAAGTTCGAGTTGTTTTATCTGTCTAATCGTCCCAAAAGAAAGTTTTTTATATAGTTGTATTGTGCTTGTGTAATAAGGGAGGTTATATATTGCTTTTAGGGCTTTGTTCTGGAGTCGCTGGATACGGTTTAAGTTATTTTGAGATCCATTTGCCCAGACTGGCATTAGATATGTTAGAACAGATAATACCAAAGATGAATAAACTGACTTTTTACATGATTCTGTCATATAGCTTGATACTTTTCTCAATGCACCCACCAACCCGGCCAATTTCTTTATAATGAGATCAACATGATCATTCCAGTTTAGCCTTTCATCAATTTTTAGCCCTAAGTAAGTGTATGACGGAACTTTTGAAATTTTTTTGTTGTTTATTTGAATTTTTATTGATTTCAGGTTTTTTCGCTTACGCATAATTATCTATTTGTTGAAACGGGTGGTGGTTTTCACGGCAATGATTTGAAAACGTTGAATCTGTTTTATTTTTCAAAGAAAATTGTTGGTGTTCTTTAAATCTTGTCTTGAACGATCGACCAGTCTGACCTATATACACTCCTTTACATACAGTACAAATCAACCTATAAACTCGTGAACTTTCAAATTTTGAAGTGATATCTTTGGAATTGAAAAAAAATCCTAAGAGTTTTGTCTTAGTTTTGAAAGCAAATTTAATATTTAGTGTATTCAAACAATTATGATTTTTCTAAGAACATTTTATTGTACCAATTTGGGAAATCCACTTCTATTAGCCCTTCTTGAAATGTGTTCCTCTTATCTATTCAGTTACCTGCAATAATTCTTTCCCACCCGTAAGCGCAAATCTATAATTATGTAGGTATTCAGTTCTTAACTCAATCTGCCCGATGATGGTCTAGTGACCGAAATTGCAATCGCAGTGTTATATTTTTCAAAGTATTTTTGTGATAATAAACGTAGTAAATTCAAGTTCTGTTTCTGTTCATCATGTTAAATAATCACGTAGTAACGACGGATTCCATCAACTATTTATTGAAAATATATTAAAAACCTAGTTCTGAAGTAAAGATAACTTTTGATAAATACTTCTTTGACAAAAATGAAGGACAACTACATGCATATAAGCCCTTGAAGCAAATCTTATATCTATATCACTTCATTAAAATGTTGCTTTAACCAAGTTGACATCTGAAATTTCATAACCCCTGAAGTGAACTTGGTTAAAGAAATGGGACATTCAAGTGATAAAATGAAAATTTTTGTAGTTATAAAATCATATTTATAATACTTATTACTCTTACTTGAAATCACTCACCGAAAGTATATAAAATAGAAGTTGTAAGTATAATTAAAATAAATTATCGATTTTTGTTTAAGTAATTGATTGATTGAATTTTCATCCAAAGGCTAGAATATTTCAATAATTCTTAGTAACGATGATGAAAAAAACAAAGCTTGAAATTACTACGTTTATTATCATAAAAATACTTTGAAAAATATAAAATTGTGATTTGCAATTTTGGTCACTAGACCATCAAGTAGTTACGACGGATTCAACCAACTATTTAATTCTTAATTATTTAATTATATATATATATATATATATATATATATATATATATATATATATATATATATATATATATATATATATATATATATATATATATATATATATATATATTTAAAAGGAATGCAAAATTGAAGAATAATCAAATCAACCTTCCAGTTCGGATGATAAGGCATTCCCGTGCATCCTTCAAGGGAGACTGTTAGAAAATTTGATACCCGTGCCACACACGATGGAAACACTAGACAGACTGTCGTTGTTCAACCAGCTCCTCAGTAGTGTCTCGTCCGTCTGCTATAGGCTGTTCGCATGTCATAAGTGCTCATTTTAGTTGCTATGGGGTTGTTATGAGGATTCTATGTCATTACTACTAAGTCGAATGACGGGACAGTACTGAAAAACTCGTTGAATAGCGAAACAGTCTATCTAGTGTTTACTTCGTGTGTGGCACGAGTATCGAATGTTCTAACATTTTCCCTTGAAAGATTAATGGGAATGCCATGTCGTCGGATCTCATGAAACTAGCTCCGTTGGAAGATCGGGTGCTCTGACTATAAACACGCACAGCAGCAGTATTTTGAGTTCTAATGCAATTCTAAGTACACAGCATTAATCTATTATTTTTTTTTTGTTTGTTTTCAAAAAAACATAAGTTGAAAATTTTTAATGAACTGCATTTGTGTCTAGGAAATGAAAAAAATATAGCAAACATTTCTCTTCAATTTTATACAATGTATGCAATATGTACAAATCATTAATAACTAAACCAATCTATTCAAAGTATTATACAATATGTTTCACAGTATTTATAGTGTATGTCCCACTTAATTATTCTTTGTAGTTCTGGAAATATTCCTATTTAGAATTTGTCCATGCTTTCAAACCTGTATAACCTGCTATGGAACAACATAAGGAGGCTAAACCTCCAATTTTTGCACCCGCTACTATTCCTACAGGTCCACCCAGCATGCCCCCAACAATTGCTGCCGTGAGGGGATATGTAGACATTTTCAATCTGGAATGGAATAATATCAAATATACACACACACATATATATATATATATATATATATATATATATATATATATATATATATATATATATATATATATATATATGTATATATATACATATATGTACATATCAATAAGCTTGAAAATTTTATAGATATACAACCTTATACTACATGTCATGAACTGTTCTGCATTAGAGTATAAGATGAACAGTAAGATAAAATTGTTCATAATATACATTTATGGGAGCAATACATCCTCACATCCTTTTTTTGAAAAGCTATCTAAAATATTGGAGCTACTCAAACAGGTATACCTGCACAGGTAGACCTCTCCGGTCTACCGTTGCGTATATGGCGGGCATAACAGGCGCTCAAAAGTCATTTGACAAAAATTCCTCAACGCTATAGAAACAGCCTTCCAATAAAACTCCCTTTAGCGTTCTCTTGAACTTTGCATTGTTCAGATTCTTTTAGTTGGAAGGTAGCTTATTGAGTAATTCGATGGCGATATAATTAAAATAACTTAGTGTTTTTTGCCAAGCAATGTTTTATATCGTTACAAAAATAGACTTGCAAATCCTTGCAAATGTTAAACTGTTTCACTCCATTTCGTATTGTCCTAATTATTTCATACCTTTTTTTCAAAGTAAAAGCTTCAAGTTTATGCTTTTCTATTTTATAATACTTGATTTACTCAACTTGATACTCGCAGTGATTACTTCACCTGTACACAAGAAACAAGTAACTACGTTCGCATTAACCATCCTGCAAAAATTGTATTGAACAAATTCAAGAAAGTACCCTGATCTCCGGCCTGGTTACCACCTTCTCATGATTTTGAATTGAGAAAATCACTATAGTCAGTATGTTAAGAGTTCTTTATAAAAGAAAATAAATACTAAAAATAGGTAAAAATTGGTACACTATATGAGTTAGCAATAAGCGGGATCGTAATCCCTAGTAAAAAAATACATGACACTTATGTGTGATTTTCCGTTCAAGAAATGATACAAAACAAAAAGCTATATATTTTCAATTCTTACTACTGTCATACCTTACCTCAATGTAGTCTGAAGATTACGTAAACCCCCATTAACATTGTTACTAGTACCTTCCACACTTTCATAGGCATCTTGTACAGCTCCACCCTGAACTACAATAATTCCATTCAACTGATTGAAAATATCATGTATATCATTTATTTCTTCATGCAGAACGTTAACTTTAGAACTTATTTCACTACATTCACGTAATTTTATATCTTCCAAGTTTTCTGATATTAGTCTTTGACAAGACTCTTCCAATAAATTTGTAACATTCTCAACCTCTTGTCTATTGTATTCAGAATTATCCAATACATGTTGTGATTTTGACAAATCTGTAAACATGTAGGTTTTTTATCAGGCAAAAGTAAACTAAAAATATATGATTACCTCTATATCCAGTCAATAACTTATTAGTTGACTTATACAATGGTACTACTCTTGCATGGAATTTTTCTATATCAGAATCATTCACTTGCAACTTTAAATTATCTAGTTCACATATCAAATCCTCTAATTGCATTATAGCTTTCCTTATTAGAAGAATTTCCTTTCGTAATTCTTTAATATTTTTCTCAGTCGCCAGCTAAATATAAATATGAATGAAAATTGGGATGGAAAGTTTCCAATAAAAGTGATCTATAGAAATTAATGGCTCACCTTGGAAATAAGAACTCTTTGTTTATCATATCTGCTTTGATAATAAGGAATTATTTCTTCAGCGATCTTTGACAGAGGAATTTCTAGAAATTTGAGAGGTTGTTTCGTTGCAGTACCCATTCCTTATTTGTTTAAAATCATCATGTTAGTTTGCAACAGAGAATATTTTACGCTACTGAAATTTTGAATTTCAATTAAAAAATAAACAAAGGTTACTTCAAAATCTGTCAATGAGATAACTGTCATGTTCATGTCATGGTAAGGTTAGTGTTGCCAACTGTATAAGTATATAATATTGTATTCTACTATTATTCTTCTTCTTTAAAAACAAACGGTATATATCGAAAATATTTCACGAATAAAAATACAAAATATGTACTGCAGCCCCCCGATAAAAATTACTTTTTTTTATATCAAAATGACATAAACTGTTTCCAGACTCTTTGTTCGCTCTTTTTCGTGTTTTTGGGTGTACTCATATACATATTTTCATTAATTTCTCGATACGTCCACAAACATGAGATTCTCCAAAATATACACACAGGGAAATGTCAAGGCTTCTGAATATTGACCTACAACAGTATCGATACCCCAAGCGGCCCTGCGTTGGAACCTGAAAACTATGTCAAACCGAGCAGCATGACCCCTCCTGCATTAATACAACAATGTATGAGTAAAAAACTCAAAAAAAATAATTTGGTTTTTACTTGAACAGGTTTTTCTTTTGTTACCTGCATGTAAATAAATTTCGCAGATTCTAAATCTATGGAGATATTGTTTATAATAAACTAAATATAGTGTTCGGAAAGTCCAATGCAATTTCTATTATATAAAATGGAGTTTCTATGTTCTTTTATCCGGTTTCAATGTTGCCTCGTATGTTCAAAGCTTCACAATCCCCACAGTGGATTAGATATACACCTCTTTTTCTAGCTTGTTGCCGAACCACGGTATTACGAATGTTTTGCTCGGTTTTGTTGCTGATCTGTTTGTTTAGCTAGTTGAACAAGTCTCGTGAAAATCCACCAGATTTGGTGATTTTATAGCCCGTTTGGTGAAATGGAGACAACTTTTCAAAAAAGACCGATTTCTGGTGATTGCCCACTTAGTTTTAATTTATACTCACAAAAACATAATTAAATTATGTTTTTTATTCTTTATGAATAAAAATTCTGTTATATAGGTACATATATTATACAAAAAGTCTCTAATTTATACATAGGTAGGTACGCGACTGTATTAATATAATAATATGTTTCAAATTCCATTCCACTGCACTGCTTAAACCGGGAATTACCCGTGCGAGACGCGAGGATGAAATTGAATTTTGGAAAGAAACGTGTAATTTCAAAAAGGGTGTCTTGTCTTTCCAGAGCTGTAAAAATTTGTTAATATTTTATTTCTCCACGATCATCACAGAATTCGTCAATTCTGATATCAAATTTGATTACAGAATGCTGGAATTCCCTCTCTTGAGATTGAAGAAATATTCTGCAACACCTCTGCCCCCATGCAATTTAAATGTATTTGCTTTCTCTCCCTTGTAATAGAATAATATTCTCACACTGGCTAGCAATAATAACATTAGCCTTGACGCCTTTAATTGTCATCGTAGTGGCAAATTTGAGTAAGTGTCAAAACTATTGCTGTCATGTTTTCATTCGAAAATATAATAAGTATTATGAATTCATGCAGTGATTCAGAATCAGAGTGTGAAAATACACCACTACACTGGTCATTGTTATCGGAGGACGTCGGCTACTGTGTTAGTGGACACAGGAGCAGATATAAAAACACTAAAATGGCATGGGAGGTGGAAGTCTTCTCAAGTGCCAGAAGGATACATAGAAAATTCAGTGCAAAATTGAATAAATAAAGCAAATAAGTTAGTCTCATTAATTACTGGATCTAATACACCGCTAATCGTGCCTTCAACTTCAAATTATGTGACTGTTAGTTCATCTTCTACAAACCACGCAATTGTTGAAAATTCTTCCAATAATGCACCAGTTTTCATTTCGAGAACTGTACAAATATAACAATTAATACAAAGTAAAATGTTTCCAGAATTATTGAGTGTTTACCTAATATAATTGTGATTGAGTTCTGTAATATAAATTATCTTTTGTTCGTTTTCATATGAAAATATATATTTAAAATTTTCGATCGTGGAGAAAGTATAGTCTGCTACTCGGTTAGAATGAAAATTCGTGATGCTCGTGGTTCCTCACGCTCGCCTTCTGCTCGCGCTCGGAACTTTTCCACTCGCATCGAATTTTCATTCTTAACCTTGTTACAGAATATACTATTACATTACCGCACAGCAGCACAAGCGTGGAAAGATTATTTTTTGAAATTAATTTAAATAAAACAAAAATGAGAAATAGATATCGGGCTCCAGAACTGTGAGTGGAATTTTACACAACAAAAGATAATTTCACAAAATAATAAAAGTTTTAATTTTTCTGTAACTGAAGATATTGTTAATGAACGCAAAAATAGTATGTACCAATGAGTAGTTTAAATGTCATTTAAATATCTTGGTTTTTTATATCCAAAACTTTGTTTTAGCTTTTTTTTTTAATATTGAGAACTTTGTTTTATTTCGAAAAATATTTGTTTTAGTTATTAAATTAATATAATTATTAATTTCCTATTTTATTATTATTATTATAATAAAATGCGTTCTAAAACATTATATTTAGTTTTATTTTAAGTATTTTATGTAAATACTGAAAAAATATAAATTCTGGTGATTTTTTGAGAAATCTGGCAACTTTTCGAGTAAGTGACACACGGATGAACACAAAAAAAAGTTGAGTTGGAGCGTGTAGTGTTTCAGTGCTACCAACATTTATAATCGATTTATCGCATTAACGTTGGCAATAGTTTTAATTATTGATTTATTAGATGATTATCATTGCATTATACCATATTAATATGTCACTTACAGTTTTCATTAGTTATATAATACAAAATTGGCTAATGACGGTGTACGTAATTCGTAATAAACCGAAACAGAAATCACTTGTCCATTGCCTTTTGAAATAACGATGGCTGCGCTCTCTGGCGTTTTACATAAAAATCAAAAAGGCTTTCCAACAAGCACCCGTACACCGTGTTCGGTAGTGCGACACAGAGTGGCACGGTGCTGCCTTGTTGGAAAGCTCCCAATCACAATAACCACAACAACAACAGCAACACAACACAAGTCCAGCTCCAGCGGATACCTACTAACCTGTATTCTATATTTCTATCCTATCTCAGAGTTTGTTTAAATTTAGAAGTGATTTGATGAATATAGTTCGAATTTTCCATAATAATGGAAAATAAGCTGAAAAAATATGAGAAAATCGAATTTTTGGGCGAAGGTCAATTTGCAACAGTATTCAAAGCGCGGGATGTTGAAACTGACAATATAGTAGCAGTGAAAAAGATAAAAATCGGAAGTAGACAAGAGGCACAAGATGGTATTAATAGGACTGCTTTAAGGGAAATTAAATTATTACAAGAATTACACCATATAAACTTGATTGGCTTGCTTGATGCATTTGGTCATATGTCAAATGTTTCTTTAGTTTTTGATTTCATGGATACTGATTTAGAAATCATCATCAAGGATAATACGATAATACTCTCAACAGCAAATATCAAATCCTACATGTTACAAACTTTACAAGGATTAGAATATTTACATTCTAACTGGATTCTACATAGAGATTTGAAACCCAATAATTTATTAGTCAATGCTGCTGGTATACTCAAAATTGGAGATTTTGGTCTGGCAAAATTATATGGATCCCCAAGTAGGCTAATGACTCATCAAGTAGTGACAAGGTGGTATAGAGCACCTGAATTACTCTTTGGTGCAAAGCAATATGGAATTTGTATTGATATGTGGGCTGTAGGATGTATTTTAGGAGAATTATTACTCAGAGTACCATTATTCCCGGGAGAATCTGATTTGGATCAATTGACCAAAATATTTGGAGTTTTTGGGAATCCTACAGAAGAGACATGGCCTGGAATGAAGTCGCTGGTTGACTATATTGAATTTAAACCATTCACACCTATTCCATTAAAAAACATATTCACTGCAGCGGGAGATGATTTATTGAGTCTTTTAGAAGCTATTTTAGTATTGAATCCTCTAAAACGAAAAAATTGTATGGAGTGTTTACAGATGAAATTTTTCAGTAATAAACCAGCTCCAACTTTGGGTACAAAATTACCATTGCCAAGGAATATACAGAAAATTAGGGAAAGTGAAAAAACTTCTTTAAAGAGAAAATTAATAGATGCTGTAGATGGGGGAATTCTATCGAAACGATTATTTTTTTAGTTTAGTTCAAATTTAAATTGTATAAAGTTGGAGATGAATCAATTTTGATGTAAGAGATTTGGAAAAAAAGATGTTTGTGTATATTTCATTTCTACAATTCAACACTAGTTAGTATGTGCTCAATTTGTATACCGTGGAAAAATAATTCAATTATTTTTTTATTTTTCACTTGTATATTATTTGTTGATTTTACCTTAGATACGGTTGCTATAAATACACTCATTATGCTCTAGGGCGTAATGAGAGGGCATAATGGATCATAACGCACGCTAATTGTACGAGGAGAAATGAAGCAACCCTCATTGATTAAATACTTCATAATCCTTGTCGTGTCCGACTCTGGATTTCTCCGGAAATGAATAATTCGCAGCTTTGGCTGCTTTTTCTATGATATTCTTAAGTAAATTCATTTCCATTATTTCTATAAGACTACCCAAAGAAAGCAGCAATGACATTCACTAAATATGATGACAAAAATATTCACAAACGTCAAAATATCAACAAATGACATACCTAAAGGAAAATGGAAAGTATAGGAGCAATTAACCGATTTTAAAATCGATTTTTCATTGTAATAAAATAATTTTTTCTTGAAAAATGAAATCTTGTATGCACCACGTGCTTTACTAGATCCTAACGCTCATCGGGCAAGATTCATCCCTCGGGCCGAATGTTTCCCTCCGGGCGTTAGGGTCTATATAACGCACTTGGTACATAATAGTATATTACATAATAAGTGTGGTAACTAGGTTTTTAGCACACGCTAAGTGAAGTTTGAAAAACGAGCCGCAGGCGAGTCTTTTCATTCACTTAAGTGTGCTAAAAACCTTTATCACGCGAGTTATGTATACTATTTTATCTACAACTTTTCTCTCTAGTTAAAAAATGGAAAACTTTGCGCATCCATAGCGATTCGTGAATGTAGTCTTTTTTTGACAGTTGTACAAAATAGTATATTACATAATGAGTGTGGTAACTAGGTTTTTAGCACACGCTAAGTGAAGTTGAAAAGACTCGCCTGCGGCTCGTTTTT
>JARQZK010000763.1:390000-400000 GCA_030704885.1 Cynegetis impunctata
TTCAGCGGGACATATACGTCCGCTTTGATACAGTTGCTGCATTACCAATCGCTGCAGTGAGAGTGCAGCAACGCTGTACAGTTTTTTGTACATTGCTGCGTTTCAGTGTTTGCTGGGATATATATATATGTATTATATATATAATATATATATAAATATATATATATATATATATAGATATATATATATATATATACAGTCAAACTCGTTAATAACGAACAAATTCAAAATTCCGGCCAAAAAACCTATGTTATTACATATAACTCTGCCTGGTTATAACGAACTCGCAAATAGCAAACGCTCGGATATAGCGATCTATTTTCTCTACCAAATTTTGAGATATATTGTCGGCTATAACGAACTATCGAAGATCTTTCGTCACTTTTTTCCTCACCCCCAGTCGTCCTGTTCGTGTCCGAGCTACCGCTACGTTAGTATACGCTATACGATTAACAGTGATTGAGTAAGGGTATGCCTTCCGAGGTTCGATTCTTTACGAAAATTCGGTGTTAGTAAGAAAAGCAATAAATTTGAGTCAAAAAATCGTTATAATCAATAAACTCCAAAATGCCGTAGCAAATTCTTCAATCTGTAGGGAATATAAATTGTCAAAGTCGACTGTTTTAACGATTTGGGCAACCAGAGAAAAATATGTCAACGTTCACGCACCTTGAATAAAAAAACTACGAGGATGGTCTAAGCTAGATGTCGATCAGTCTCTTCTGAAATTAGTTTTCTTCAAAAAGAAGTCAAAACATTCCTATTTCTGGATTAAATAGAAGAAGAAAATCAAGTGTTCATCGAAAGCTTCAGCTTTGGATGTTTTGAACTCGCTCGACATTGTGAATAAGTTTTTCCGCTGTAATAATATGGATAAAAATTGTATTAAAGCCATAGGATTACTGCAAACTGAAATTCAAAAATCTATTTTAGTATCACGTAAAAGAAAATCTAATATTACTGTTTTTTTCCACATACCACTTAAGTAATGTTCTTAAAAAAACTTTTCTAGCTTTCTTAGTTTCGTAGATATTAGGTACATACATAAAATTTGTAATATTATGTATGTACACATACATAGATAAATTACCGATGAGTTAATAATAGTTTTCACAATATTAGTGTTCTAAAAAAAAATTGTTACAACAAGAACATTGTACAAAATTTTATCTACTTTCATCTATGAATAAAAATATTTGGCAAAAGGCATTTTTGAAAATAAAAATGCACCTGCTATTAAGTTTACCAATCAAGTTTTTTATGTTACCTTTCGCATGGTTACTGTCGAGACTTTGTCAAACAAATCCAAAAGCGCTTTTCAAAATGAGCGTTTTTGATGGAAGTTAATGATAAATAAATCATTCTTCTAAAAAAAAATGGTTTTATTTAACAGCAAAATGTTAATAAAACCGGTTTTTTTTCATCACAGCACTAGTGCTGTGAAGGCATCTATTACAACACTAGTTCTGTAATAGGTGCCCTTACAAAACGATTTATAGAACTCTAAAATTCATATTACTAAATGAAAGTAGATAAATACTTACATTTGTGTTTATTTAAAAATAAAATGTTTTAGTAGACGCTTTGAGTAAAATATATTGTTTATTTTAAAATAAAATTCACACCACGTTTATAACGGCCACTCGCTTATAGCGAACACTTCCTAGTTCCCTTTGAGGGTTCGTTATATCCGAGTTTGACTATATATATATATATATATATATATATATATATATATATATATATATATATATATATATAGTTTTTTTTTAGCCGTAAAAAGACTTGTTTCAAAACAGACTGTATTAAACAGTTTTGTCAAGAAAATCCTGATTTTCTCAAATCTTTTGGAATTTGGCGTTTTTGAATTAAAAAAAAAATTGATTAGTCAAAAAACAGACAACTATATTTCATTAAATTTTGAGGCTGTGGCCATCTTCATTTACTAATTACGTGGTATTCTGTTGCAGATGGCAAGGGTAACCCTGACCAACATAATATACAAAATAAATTTTTAATTATTCGATTTAAAGAATTTTTGAATATAAAAAAAAAATACTTAGGTATCTTTAAATTTCTTGCGGCTGGAGCCGTCTCCAATTACTAATTACGTGCTATTTAGTCATATCAGCTTTACCCCGCCCTGAAAAATAAAATCTCCCGGCTCCCGTGAAATCAACTTTCTCGAAAATAACGATACAATGCGCATGGATGAAATGCTTAATTGGGAGCGTTCTCCACCAAGAATATTGGAAACCAACAATTCACCGCTTATATCGAAAATGCGACGGCATTCTGCACTTGTAATGGGGAACAATTAGAAGTTTGTTGATTCACACCAAGTCAAATAAGCTGCACTGATGAGATCTAATAAGATCGAAACAGTTATATGCAGATTTTGAGTAGGGATGACTTGGCGATTTCTATAAGTCACTCTTCGATTGTGAATGTAGAATTCTCGTCGCGGTATACATATAACCAGCTCCCTCCGAAAGTTGTTTGATAATTTTCTAAATTATTGAAAAATTCTCCTTGTTCACTTTGAATAGTATATTAAATTGACCATGGTGAACATGTATATTTTTCATGATTTAATTTTAAGAATTTGTAAATAAAAAAGAAATCAAAAACAATAGAGGAAATAAACAATCTCAGAGATGCAGCTCTGCTGCTCACTCGTTTTTTTGAATGGAAAAATAATATAAATTTCTTGTTTATTCATAACTTTCTGTTAGAACATTCCACAATGTTTCAAACAAAAAATTAAAATTTAACAATACCGATTACCCTCAACGATGAATATGAAAACAAAAAGATATTCAATCAACTATTTTTTGGAAGAATGACTATCAGTTTCTTTATTGTTTTTTTTTAGCAAGTTTGTGTCCCATTACACATATTTTTATTAAAATATATATTTTTTGGCCGGAATTTTGAATTTGTTCGTTATAAACGAGTTTGACTGTATATATATATATATATATATATATATATATATATATATATATATATATATATATATATATATATATATATATATATATATATATATATATATATATATATATATATATATATATATATATATATATATATATATATATATTATATATATATATATATATATATATAATATATATATATATATATATATATATATATATATATATATATATATATATATATTATACATCAAAAAAAAACCTCTAAATTGTGATCCAGGAGGTACAAAATGGATTTAAAAACCACTCATATCAAAATTTACGTGCCATATTATAGACCGTGAGCTAGCGCACATGAATTTGGAGTCATCGATAAATGTCTGGCATTTAGAGGTATGAAAAGTGTGATTCAGTTGATGAAAATAAGGCTGGTATGAAGGGCCGACCCGTGTTCGAAAATTTGTAAAATTAATTTCCTTTTGCATAAATAAATTAATTTTTCACTGATCTCAAAGTGTCTGCCATTTGATACAGAAATAGATATCAATAAGTTACTCCCAATTTTCAAATGCCAGACGGTTTCAAATAGTCGAAAGTGTGATACATAGGGGTGAAGTTGCAGAACGAAAAACAAAAATTCATCGTTTTCTTTTTGTCTGGCAATCGAAACAATGAAAATTATTGTCACGAAAATGATGAAAAAAAATTGCCAGACGGTTTCCAGTGTTCAGAGTCGAGTTTTTCTGTGGAAAATTATGTGAAAATTTTTTACATTTTTCAGTGATCACTATTTGTCTGGTATTTTGAATACTTAAAGTTGATACACACATTTCCCGTCAAAAAAAATTTGCCAGACAAATTGGCAAATGGAAAAATGGTGCCAGACGAAAGAAAATTCGTAAAAAAAAATTGAAATTTCATTGATTTATTTTTGTCTGGCAATTTGTATTTCGATTAGAAATACAACTACAAACACAATATACAAATGCCAGACAAGTTGAGCTGTTCGAAAATGTATGAATTAATTGAAAAGATAGCAAAAAATAATGAAAAATTTCCTTCTTTTGTCTAATTTACACCATTTATTTATGTCCGTCATTTACAATTTTTTATGGAGTAGTATATTTTTACCTTGCTTGAAATGCCAGCCTGGTTGGTTTGTTCGAAAGTTTAAAAAAAAACAAATGAAATAATTCTAATAAATTTTTGAAATTTTCAGTGCTTTTTTCGTTTGGCGACTTGTTTCTCAAGGAAAAATAATATTTCAAACTTAAATTAAAAATGTCAGATAAGTTGGGCTGTTCGAAAGTATATAAATGAATAAAAAGTTTTGAAAAAATCTAAGTTCTCATTTATTTTCGTCTTTTCCCCTATATTATAAGCTGTTAGTACTCGGGAAACGTACTTACTATTTCCAGGGCCGGCCTAAGGTGAAAATTGCAAGTGTGCTAGACTCAAATTTGATGCCCCTGCCGGGGGGTCTGGGGGTATGGAGTTTTTTGAAATTTAAGGTCCAAAAACACAGTTTATGTACACTTTTGCGCCTTGTAGAACATTAAATTTATGTATGACAATTTGATTCATTATTGATTGACTTGATATGTTCAGTACAGTAATGAAAGCTTAACTCTTTATTGTTCTTGTGAACATAAGAGAGTTGTTCTTTACAGTTTACTGAGAATAATTATTTTCCCCGCACTAAGTTTGTAGATTTTTCTTGACTCTATAGCTAGGTAAAAACTAAAATATTCAATTATATAACCAGGAAAAACAGAGATTCTATAAAAAAACCAGACTTTCAGAAGTCCACCGTAGGAGAGCTGTTATACGTCAGGAAAATTCAAAAAATATAATAACTCATTACGTTCATTCAAGCAGAGTATTCATGTTAATTCTTCTTTTATTTCATGTTGTTTCTTTCAGTTTTGCTGGTAAGTACTTAGTTTTTGTCCATTATACTCAAACCTCTTCAGTTTGTCAGCGATGTTTTCTTGAAACTTTTGAAAGTTTTTTTACTTTTTAAATAAATAGGTGTTCTATCGTACATCCTTTTCATAATGTATACATAGTTCCTCTAACCAATTAATTTATTTCGTCCTCTCCTTTATTTTATATTGATTTTCATGTTCAATGATAAAAACTCAGTGTAAATTTCAACTTGATGTAGGTAGGTTATCTACAGTTGAACAGAGATAATATTGTCCTCAATCGAAACACAATGAACCACTGGAAAATACGAAGTCCAAAAAAACACAAAATTACGAGCTAAACGTTTCGAAAACTTCAAAATGAAATGAAACGTAAATACATCACAAAACAATGTAAACCAATCCGTTAATAAGCCATACTCTAGTATACCGATATTAGCCGTTTCCGGCGCTACGATCTTAATTTTCAGACGCCAATCGGCTAGAAAAAAAGCAAAAGCGGGTTGAGGGGAGGGAGGCAGAAACACTTTCCCGCGTCCCGCCACGAGACGACTGTTCTACTGACTTTTGGACCTTGGTCAAGGGGCATCAGACTTACTGATATTTCAGAACTCATATGGGGTAGCCGGGTAGATCTTCGGTTTTACATTGAATTTTTTAACTGTAATAGTTTTAAGACAAAATTCTTCTATAAGTCGGCGGCAAATCATTGGAAGCTTGGGGATTTTTAGCTTGTGTGAATTAATTTTTTCAATCCACAAACTGGCAACGACGCTTGGCGAGGGGTGTAGAGGGGTGTGTACAGCTGTTTAGTGTACAAGCTTCCAATGATATGCCGGCGAGTATAGTTTAAATATTTGAATCAGTTTCTAAGAATTTTCCAGATTTATTATTTTTTTTTTTTACAAAAATTGGTCAATTTAATGCCCCTCCAAAAGGCTTGAGTGTGCGGCTGCATACTTCGCACACCCCTTAGGCCGGCCCTGACTATTTCTGACCTAAAAAATTAAAAAATTCATGTATTAAAGTTTTTAATAAATCTATTGAATCCTGAGTGAATAGTTTTGCGTTGCAATGTCGATCTATTATATATTGTTATGTACCGGGTGGCCAGATAAGAATGCAACATGCTGTATCGTGTAAACTATTCGTCGTAGAGACTTGCGGCAAAAAATATTATAACGAAAGTGGCCAACAGAAAATCCTAGAAATTATTTTCAGGTTTCCAAGATGGCCGCCAGGGAGCGTAACCGCCATCTAAAACTTTTAAAGTGATTTTTCTCTGAAATACTCCTCGTAAACGTATCACAAAAATATATGCGTTTTCAAGTTGAGCTTCATTCGAGTAATTTTCGTTCGACACTTTTTGACGTATCTATTGAAATGAAGTGGTGGGGAGTGAATCGATGCTTTTTTAAATAAACATCTTCTGAATGACTGAACGGATTTTAACAAAGTTGGTCTCGTTGGGACAAACATTTATTGTTTTCTCAAACTTATTATATCCCTGATATGTCAAGTTTTTAGTGATACCGCTAGAGCGCGTTTTTTGATATACTAACAGAAAATTTCCAATTTCTCTGAAAAATTAAATGCAATGACCTGACTTTTTTTCCACAAAAATGTACTGTTATGACACCAAATAAGGATAGTGAAAACCGTATCTCGATATCTTATTCCCAGACCAAAATATCGAAGAAACAAAATTTAGTTATCATGAAATTTATTTGACCTGTTTCAAGAATCAAAATTTGAACAAAAACGTGTAGGGGTATAATAAGCAATGAATATAATGTGCAAGTGCGAAGTAGTCAGAATATGGTAGGAAAAAAAAAGCCTGAAATAGAAAACAACAGATATAAATAAAAAGATAATAGTGAAATGACAATTTCAATTTAAGTTGTGAGTGTATTTTCAATTCTTTGTTAATTTTAAAAAGCACATTTTAGTTATTTAAAATTCATGTTTCGAAAAATATTCTCCTGTCATATTTCTTATCTCGAATATGATTTAAAATGTGAATTTTTTAAATTTAAAGAGATTTTTCTTAATTCTCAGATTTCATTGGCAAATTACTTCCGTTGACAGCATCAAATTCGGGAAACTTTAGGACAAAAATAGTATCTCGAGTAGCAATAGCTCATAATATAAGGAAAAAGTCGAAATGAAAAGAGAAATTAGATTGAACAAAAAAAATAATGAAATTTTTCATTATTTTTTTTACCAATATTTAATTCAATTTCTTATTAATTTTCGAACAACCCAATTAATCTGGCATTTCAATCTAAGGTATAAAAATATATTTTCAATCGAAATGCAAAATGCCAGACAAAACTGAATCGTTTGAATTAGAAAAAAAAACATGTTTTCGTTAAATTAAATTAATTAATTAATTATTTATACGTTTTTGCGGAACAGCTCAACTTGTCTGGCATTTAGAAATTGTGTTTTTAGGCTTATTTCTAATTCAAATACAGAATGCCAGACAAAAATAAATCAATGAAATTTTTATGAATTATTTAACAACTTTTTTTATAGATTTTATAAAATTTTCGAACCGGCCAATTTGTCTGGCGCTGAAAAATTAATAACATTTTATCATACCGCAAACACAATGGCCCTCTTATTTTGTACATTAAGATCACTGAAAAATGTAAAAAATTTTCACATAATTTTCCACAGAGAAACTCGAGTCCGAACACTGGAAACCGTCTGGCAATTTTTTTTCATCATTTTCATGACGATAATTTTCATTGTTTCGATTGCCAGACAAAAAGAAAACGATGAATTTTTGTTTTTCGTTCTACAACTTCACCCCTATGAATCACCCTTTCGACTATTTGAAACCGTCTGGCATTTGAAAATTGGGAGTAACTTAGTGATGTCTATTTCTGTATCAAATGCCAGACACTTTGAGATCAGTGAAAAATTAATTTATTTATGCAAAAGGAAAATAATTTTCCGAATTTTCGAACACGGGTCGGCCCTTCAAACCAGCCTTATTTTCATCAACTGAATCACACTTTTCATACCTCTAAATGCCAGACATTTATCTATGACTCCAAATTCATGTGCGCTAGCTCACGGTCTATTACATTAGGATTGATTGACTAGTTGAGAAGACTTATTTATTTATTTTTTTATTATATATTTCAATATATACCAACTAAAAGGGTTCAGAATAAAAACAACTAGAAATGTAAAATTTCAATTATATTATCTTAATAATCGAAATTATATTCAAAATAGGGTGGGTCGAAGTTATGGATTCTTACATAACCATCTTCGCCACCGGAGCTATAACTCTTTCCATCAGGATGAAAAGCAACACTGTTGATTGGACCGAAATGACCTTTTACTCTCCCAAATTCTTCTTCAAATACCATATGGAAAAATCTGGAGTCAAATTTCCCAACTCTGGTGGAAGTAGTTGTCACGTCCATAGCATCTTGACCGCCACCTAATACAACATGATCAAAAATGGGACTAATTGCTGCTGAATTCACTGGACGTTCCGTCTTATAAGTTTTCAATAGACTTAAATCGGTAGTGTCGAAAAGTTTTGCAGTATTATCTTTAGATGCTGTAACGAACATGGACCCATCCCTATTCCACTGCATGTCGTTTATCAGCAGGGAGTGTTCTTTAACAGACTTTACTTTTGTTTGGGTCTGTAAAAAAAAATTTCAATTTGAGAAATCTGGAAAAATAAAATCCTTTCTTTCAGGCAGCAAGAAAAAAAATTCTAAATGAGAGGAATTTGTCACCAGAATAAGAACTTTTTCCATTATATTAATAATAATAATAATAATATATTTATCCTTTAGATATTACACAAATATATAGGACGTCAGTATACAAAATACAAAAAAGTTAACAAGATGGAAATTTAACAAATATCAGTAGAGAAATATTCTTTCAAACTATAAAAACAAAAAGTAGACAATATTTTTTAATTATTTATTAATTATTTACATTAATTGTCATTCATGTTCAACATACATGTGGTTTAATTAATGTTATATTTGGGGTTATATTATGTTTAGTTATCATGATATAATAGTATTATATTCATTTATTTGCATGGTGATCCTACAAATCAGCTTCTGATGTTGTATAACCAGATATTTGCAAATTTGTTGTTAATATTGCTTGAATTTTCATTAAATTTAGTTTTAAAGATGAATTTAGCTTGTTCTGGTGTACAAAGTTTATTAAGTGGGGGCTGATTTTCAATACGACAATTGGCTTTTGACAACAAAAGCTTCATAATCCAACTAGCATTTGAAGAAACTATCAGATTCTATATTTAATTTGATTATTTATGCTTGAATTTCATTTTCTCTGTGAATTCATTATTTATATAATATTGAATGGAATTGGCATTTACTTAGTGAAAGTTCATATTCATAACTTTATAAAGAAATAAAAAAAACTAACTTTTCACAGGTTGAAATAAAAATCTATTGAGTAAACGCGTTTCATCATAACATTGACTTCATCTCGTACTGAACTATGGTATTACAAAACAATCTATTTATACGAAAATTGAATATAACAGAGGGGTTCTTAGAGAAACTAAATAACAATAAGCAATTCATTCAGAGCTATTAGTAGGTACCTACATTGAACAGATTAAGGAGAGGAGAAGGGTTTACTTCAATCTGGTCGTTAACTAAATTACCGGAATTTTTATATTTATTTATGTATAGGGATTCCCAACAGTTGGTTTTATGGAGACTATTTTCAAATTGTAATATATTATAATTGTGATTAAAGGCATGGTTTTCTTGAATAAGATGACACGCATAATTAGAATCAGTTTTCTGCTTAATATAGCTACGTTGGTGTTCCTGTATTCGAGTTTTGAAATTTCTAATTGTACGTCCTATATAGAATTTTTCACAATCATTACAGTCATTTGATTATGGGAAATCCGTTAAGCCCTTTGTTATCAGAAATCTTTATGGATAATTTAGAGAAAACTATTATGAACCACTTCAGCAGTAAATACTTTCTTTATTGGTATAGATACGTTGATGACGTCATTGTTTGCTACACTGGTACAGATAGACAATTGGATAATTTCATTACTTATATTAATTCCATACACCCTCGTATTAAATTTTC
>JARQZK010000763.1:405000-467500 GCA_030704885.1 Cynegetis impunctata
GAGGATACATATTCCTTCCCATGGGAAGGCTTATTAATCGATGAGAAGTTAAATATGGCGGTCGAAAAGGTAATCATCTGTTTTTGTAAAAAAGAATTCAAAACATTTCTGCATTTAACTTATGTATTGTGGATTTTTAATTAAATATAGTTTATTTACAATACAAACATTTTTTTCTCTGCCATGACACTGAAAGTTATGAAGCATTTTTTAGTGTTTTAGTGTTAACACAGATAAAATTTTTTTTGTAAATAAACAATATATATATATATATATATATATATATATATATATATATATATATATATATATAAATAAATATAAATATATAAATATAAATATATAAATATAAATATATATATATATATATATATTATATATATATGTATATATATATATATATATATATATATATATATATATATATATATATATATATATATACTAATACTAATGTGAAATGTATTCAAGAGATTATAATAATAATAATAATAATAACATTTAATACTTCAGATAACAACAACTATTATGACAATACTAATAATAAATTCTACATTAGTTTAAATGAAATATCAAAAGAACACCATACAAAAATATTACCCTCACGATTACCAATATAATGCACTATGGGTTCTGTGAAACCTGTGCGTGCACTATTCATTACAACTTAATATAAATTCAAATTAATTTTAATTCACAAAGAAAGGAAGAAGAGAAAAAAGAAAAAACCAGACCATTTATACTATATCAACACATTCATAGTATATACTCTATCCATTTCCCAGCATAAAAGAACTTTCCAAGAGCCACTTATTGAGGAGCTTAGCTTTATTTCTAGTGTAAGGCAATGTTCTAATATTGGAGGGCAACGAGTTATAAATTTTTGGGCCACTACAGCTAATGTGCATCTGTACAGCACTGAACCTCACATAAGGCGTCAGCAAATGTCCATGTGTCACATTCCTGGTCTGAACTTCGTGACGCACATAGTTCTTATAATGAGAATTCAGTATCATGTACCTTGCCGCAGACCTAATGTACATTTGATCAACATTTAGCAGTTTACTTTCCCTGAACAATAGTGTAGTTGAGTATCTACTACTTTTAGAAAGCATAGTCTTTATGATACGCTTTTGGACAACATTCAACGGTGCCAAGACAGATTTATATGCATTCCCCCAAACGACGATACCATAGCCTATAATGGATTCTACCAGTGAATGATAAATCATCTTCAAGGTGTTCAGAGTTACTATGTGACGCATCTCCACAAACTTATAAATTAACTTTCTGACTTTATCTATAACATAATGTATGTGTTTTTTCCATGTTAAACACTCATCGATGTATACACCTAAATATTTGATATATGTCACTCGTTCTACTGTAGCTTCATTTTCATTTGCATATTATATATATATATATATATATATATATATATATATATATATATATATATATATATATATATATATATATATATAAATATATATATATATATATATATATATATATATATATATATATATATATATATATATAGTGCGCGTAAAAATTATGGAACAAATTAATTTTCTCAGAAGAAAAATATTTGGCAACAAAATCCTGAAACAGGTCAATTTTTGTTTCACTTTAACCAAATTTTTATGCATTTTTGAAGGATTTTTGTTGCACCCTGTGCCATCCCCATCAACCCTCAAAATTTTTTGAATAGGGAAAGTGGGTCATGTGGTACTTTTTTGGCAAGGTCTTTGTATCTTCTTTACAGGCGTGCAGAAATTTTCAAGAAAAAAATGAACAAAACTGTAATGGTCGACTTTCATTCGGTGACAAATTTCATCAGGTACCATCGTCTCAAAGTAAATGAGCCATGACAAAGTGCACATACTGAAAACCTCTTTAAACTAACTAATTTTTCAAAAATTGAAAATTTCTGCACGCCTGTAAAGAAGATACAAAGACCTTGCCAAAAAAGTACCACATGACCCACTTTCCCTATTCAAAAAATTTAGAGGGTTGATGGGGATGGCACAGGGTGCAACAAAAATTCTTCGTAAACGCATAAAAATTTGGTAAAAGTGAAACAAAAATTGACCTGTTTCAGGATTTTGTTGCCAAATATTCTTCTTCTGAGAAAATGAATTTGTTCCATAATTTTGACCCGCACTGTATATATATATATATATATATATATATATATATATATATATATATATATATATATATATATATATATATATATATATATATATATATATAATATAATATATACCAAATTTCAGTTTTATGATATAGTACTGCAAAATTTCGTTTCATCATGGTATGGCAGCTTGTCCAATGATGAAAATTTCATAAACGAGTTGAAATACAATTTGAAGTATTCAACGTCGGCTATGGTAAAAAGAGTCCTGGAAATTGACTTGCCTATAATTTTATCAGAAAAAATACTTCCATGTGCTGTTAGACACGTAGACGATTATATTTATATGGAACAGATAGCAAAGCTGAAGAATAGTACTATTCGAGATGTTGCTGTTGAGTTTTTGGGAAAGAGATTGCATGGAGCTTCATCTAATAGAAAGAACGAGCTTGTCTATCTTCGGGAGCTTGCAGCCTCTCTGTTGCCATTTATTTTACCAAACAAATATCTCGTTTGCAGGTAGGTAATCATTTTGGTTTTTTGAATACACTAATTTGAACTAATTTTACTGCACACTTGAGAACTTGGTTCAAAAAGCTTTAAGAATATGACAATAATCAACACCAATGCATATTTCCTTCTTATATATAATAATAATAATTTATTTATTTATCACAGACTCCAAAACAGTCTTAAATTCAAAACTGGCACAGGAGCCTTTAAAACAAATTACAAAATCCCCTCATCAACAAAAAATCCAAAAACAAAAATAAATTCTTACAAACACATCAGAAATATTAGATATTTTGCACATGAAGAGAGTTCAAGTACTTCCTTAGGTTATGGCACATTTTTTTAGTTGTCTTTTCTTCTTTTATCATTAGAGGGATGGTATTATATTTTATACATCCTTGATATATGGGAGCATTTTGTCCTTTGTGTGTTCTGGCATATTCATTCCTAAATTCCTCTCTTCTGCGTGTTTGATATGCGTGAAATTCTGACTGCTGTATTAGTCCTGCTTGACTTTTTATGCTTCGATTTTTTATAGAATAAATAAGTTTAACTTGTTTCACAGTTTTAATATCAACAATATTTAGGTACTCTGTAGTCTGGTATAACTGAAGAGTCGGAGTATGCCAATCTAGACGATGTATACTTTTTATGGCCTTATTTTGGGTTCTTTGAATCTTTTCAATTAAACTTTTTGCTGTATTCCCCCAACATGGAATCATATATCTGAAGTGTGGTTCAACAAAAGCATAATATATTAACTTTTGGGTGTTTGTATTCAATTGATCACTACATCGTCTAATGGCCCCAATCATAGGTGATATTTTTTTACTAAGACATTTCATTCAAAAACACATTGACATCCTCTCTCCTTTTGTTTTTTTGACTAATGAGCATATATACAGTCTTATCTATATTTACTTTTAGCTTATTATAACACAGCCATTGGTTATATACTTTCAGGTCTTCATTTAATTTATGTTCAAGCTCTCTTAGACATGGCGACGACAGCACTAGTGTGGTATCATCCGCAAACATGAAGTTTCTAGATTTTAATTCTAAAAATTTAAGACCATGTACATACAGCAAGTACAGAAGAGGTCCCAACACTGATCCTTGTGGTACTCCTATTTTCACTTGTGCCATATCACTTTCACATTTATTATAGGTAGTATAATGTCGTCTATTTAATAAATATGTTTTAAGCAAATCGTAGCATATGCATATATATATATATATCTACATATATATTTAATATATATATAATATATACATAATATGCATATATATATATATATATATAATAACAATAATAATAATCTTTATTGTATATTTGGTAGACATGCGTGTTCTCGTCAATATAAATAATGATGTAAATGCAATTTCTATGATACAAACACATAAATTATACAAATATAATCGAAACAAAAAAAAACAATTTACAATTAAAAGTATACTAGGATAGCAAACTATCTAGTCAAAAATTCGGAAAAGGAATAGAATACGTTACTTACAAGGTACTTTCTCACAGCCGGCCTGAACTTTTTAAAGGGTAACTTCCTCAAGTGGAGAGGCAAATTATTGTACACAATTATCGCAATGTAATGTGGCGACCTCCTGATTAATGATGTACGATGTTTTGTTCCACCATGATATTCGAGTTTCTGTTCTATTATTATCAATATAAGTGTTATACTTCTTTTATTGAATTATATAATAAGATGATAATTTTATTTTCAGTAATTATTTTACCTTATATCGTGAAATCGTTGCTGGTTGGGTGCTTCTTCCGTTTATGGATGTTGTATCGGACCCTGATATAATTAATTCACTTATTATATTGGGAGCAAATTATAAGTCGAAACAAAGAATTCGCAAGGATGCTGTGGATAAAATAGAATTTTTGGGAAGATTTGGATCTGCTAGTCATGAGAAAAAGTCACTATTTTTTAAAGATTTGAGTGAAATAAAGGAGGATACAGAACTTTTGTATACGTTTATGCAGTTTTTGAAAAGTGAAGGGCATGTTCACCTGCTACAGTTCTGTTTGGATGTAGGTGAGTATCAAATTATGAAACTTTGTTCTACTATTTTAAGTAGAATATATTACCCCTCAATTTAAGGGAAACAATTGTTAAGTATATATATATATATATATATATATATATATATATATATATATATATATATATATATATATATATATATTTTTTTTTTTTTTTTTTTCAATAATATTTATTTCAAAAATTATCACAGATAGATCAGGTACAAATGATAAAATTGAAACATGTCAGACGCAAACACAGTTTAATGCTGGATGGAACAGTAATTATAATATTCATTTAGATGATAAGGCTCTACATCCAGGATAAAATTACGAACTCTTGCTACATAGAGACTCACACTATCAATAGCCCAGGAATGTTTTGGGAGAGCATCATATAATTTCATACAAGTGTACATTGTGCTTTTTTGAGTAAGTGTGAGTAATAGCTTTGGCAGTTGATAAGGAATCATTTGTCTTGTGTTATTCTGATTCTTGAAGCCAGAAAACAGTTCTTTATGTTTATAAATGAATAGCAAAGATCTAAAAACAAACAAGCCAGGTACAGTCAAAATATTATGCTTTTTAAATAGACCTCTACACGATTCCCGAAAAGGTAGTCTTAACATCGACCTCAACGTCATTTTTTGAGTAATAAATAGGGAATTAGTATGTGGGCTGTTGCCCCAGAATATTATTCCATATGACAACAACGATTCAAAATTTGCAGAGTAAATTGTTTTTAATACATCTAAGCCAACTTGATGCTTCAAAACGTTAATCGAATACAAGACAGACAGCAGTCTCCCATTTAAGTAATCAATATGTTGACGCCACTTCAAGTTAACATCAACATGGACACCCAAAAACTTGATAGACTCACTAGTTGTAATATCATTATCAAGAATCCTTATTGACAATGGAAATGAACGACGAGAGCGATCGGTATGGAAAAAGATAAAGTCAGTTTTGGCAATGTTTAACTTTAAACTGTTATCACCACACCAGGAAGTTATAGACTCGAAAGCACCTTCAGCCCTATTAATAACATTGGCCAAAATATCGTCGGAAACTATGATGTTAGTATCGTCCGCATACAAAGAGAACCTACCAGCCAGATCACCAACCACTTCCGATAAATCGTTAATGTAAATCAAGAACAAAGCGGTCCAATGACACTCCCCTGAGGAACACCTCTTGTAACAGTAACATCATCGGATATACAAGTCGCTCCATCCCGCACCAATTCAACTCTCTGCTTCCTATTACTGAGATAACTTCTAATTAATAGAAGTTGATTATCTCTAACGCCATAAGCCTCCAATTTCTCCAATAATTTTTCATGGTCAACACTGTCAAACACTTGAGACAAGTCTAGAAACATACCAAGTGGAATGCATCCATCCTCCAAGGCTTTTAAAATCTCACTCAGAAGTTGAAATATGGCGGTTTCATATATATATATATATATATATATATATATATATATATATATATATATATATATATATATATAATAATAAATAATAATAAAGGACTTTATTTTAACCTCAGCGAAGTCAAGCTAAAAGCCTTCTCCACTTAACTGAGACCATAGTATACATCACCATATTTGTAATAGACTACACAGCATCCACTTACAAAATATATTAAACAATTAAATATAAATAAAACAATATAAACAAAAAATCAAAACATCACTTTAACACTTCATTCGGTTATCCGTTGTCCATTTGACGTTGCAAGATGTATTCTTTAACATAATATTTGAAGCCTGTACGCTTATCCTTAATGCTCTGCGGAATATCATTGTATAACTTAGCACAATTATATGAGAAGGAACGTTCGAAAAATGAGGTATTATGCTTAGGAATTGTGAGCTGGCCTGTAATGCCCCTAATATTGACACTATGACATTCAGTTCTAAATTTAAGTTTTTCAAATAGATAGAATGGCTCACAAGACTCAGTAATTTTATGTATTAAACAAATCAGGTGAACAACGCGTCTGTTCCTCAGTTTTAACCATTGAATATCATTGATATAGTAAGCGTAGAGAGCATTGTACTGGTTACCAGTACAATGCTCTCTACGCTTTATTGGACAAATATATCTTATGCATGAGTTCTGCAGTTTTTGTAGTTTATGTGCATATTCTTGATCCAGGCATGGCCCATATGCAACGTCGCCATAGTTGGCAAAGCTAAGCACCAGGCTGTCACATAACATCTTCCTCAGTTGTGAGTCAAGGAATAACTTACTGCGATATAAGTTTCGCAGAGATGCATAACCCTTCTGTATTATAAGTTGTACGTGTTTTCTAAATCGCAGCTGAGCATCCATAACAAATCCAAGATTTTTTACTGAGTCTACATGATTTTTGTTTTGATTTTCGACCTTGACAGTGAATGATTTGCTCACTTCCGTATGTGATGGGCCAAATATCATCAAATTAGTTTTATTCACATTCAGCCTTAATCCATGATTCGATGAATATTCAACCAGACTATCAATAGTATCCTGAAGAGCAGACTGCGCATCCTGAATCTTACCTTTTTCAAATTCAATGTATATCTGAGTATCGTCCGCAAACTGATGCAAGCTACAGACGCCGATATTTCTAGACATATCAACACGTGCTACAAAAACAAACAATAGGGGCCCAAGTATAGAGCCTTGAGGTACACCATGCGATACGTTAAGCTAAATCTGATCTTTTATTATCTATGGTCACGTATTGTTTTACGTCCCTCCAAATAGTTTGTCAACAGTTCTCTAGATTTGCTTGAGAAATTTAGATGTTTAAGTTTAGCAATCAACAGTCTATGCACGACCAGGTCGAATGCTTTGCTGAAGTCAAGCAAACACTTAATGCCGTATTCTTTCCCTTATCAACAAGCATCTATAATGTCATCAACAATTTTTAACATGGCTGTAGTGGTACTGTGGGCTTGTCTGAAGCCAGACTGAGTATTTGGGTAAATACCCTCGTTCCTTTATATAATCTTTCATCTGACTTACTAATATTCTTTCAAATACCTTCGAAACAACCGGTAATAAAACTAATTGGTCGTAGATCAGTTATAGAAACAGGTTCTTTATTTTTGGCAAGAGGAACCACTACACGCTGTTTTCCAGTGTCGAGGAAAATGACCATAATCTAAACACGAGTTGTATATATGCATCAAGTGTTGAGTAATTTGCGGACAACACATCTTTAACATTTGTAAATTGATGCCATCCGATCCTACAGCATTGGACTTAATCAAACCAAGCGTGTTATTTATCATCGGTTCCGTTATCCTGGTAAAGTAAAAACTATTGGGATTACCACTAATTTTGTTCGTTGAATAATAATTTATTACGTCTTCATTAATATTGGTATTCATGCTTTGTATCGCTTCAATGAAATGTTTATTAATGAGATCAGGATCGTCAAAGTTTTCAGGAAGCATGTTATTATATATATATATATATATATATATATATATTTGGGGGGGTCCACTACTTTTACAATGTCGTGTGATGTCAGTTGCACAACCATATACCTTTTGATTTACAGGTGAAATATTTTATTTTGAACCTGCATCAGATCATGAACTGCCTTTTCTATAACTTTAGATGATGTATGTAAGACACTTATTTCACTATATTCTCTGAATTGTGTGACGTCAGCTATCTTCGTTAACAACAACACTGCTGGTTTTCCATACCTCTGGGTAAACGGAACAACACGTAGTAATGATGTGAGCAACATATGGTAATGTGACAAGACAACATAACATCAACATATTGACCGAAATACCATCCACCTCTGATGCATTTGATTTTATCTACATATTAGTCGTTTCCGCTGTCTTTTCGCTTAGATCTTTCGAACTACTCAACAGATTTTAATGCAGTTTCAGCTATAGATAGAGTGGTTCAAGCGGAAGGTTGATATGTATAATACATTTATTTATTTATTTACGGGTAAACCCTTTAGTAACAAAAATTAACAAAAACTTGAGAAGGTTACAAAATTTATCCTTATCCTATTATAATCAAAGCAAGTATCCTAGTATAACCAAAGAAAACAAAAGAAAATAAAAAGGTCACAAAGTTAGTCCTTATTCTATAATCACAACATCAACATCTCTCCTTATACAACTAAGTGAGTCATGAAAGAGATCCACACCAGCAGCCCAAGCCACATTGCGTTCTAGCAATCTAGGTATGGGGCGAACTTCTAATGTAATTGTATCTGGTGAATGAGATATGAAAAAGATTCGATTGTCTCGTGAATCTCGCAGGAACGTGTATGTCGATTTTACTCAATAAATCCGGGCAGTTGATATAACCCTGAGTGATTTTAGACAAAAACAATACATCAACACGATTCCTGCGAGCCCCTCAGAGTGGGCAAGGCAAGCTTGGAACGCACCAGAGTCGCCGAGAAACTTTCACGCTTACATCCCAGTTTGTAGGAGATGAATAAAAGAAACTTGTTTTGCACTGATTCTACCTTTTTGCAATCTTCAAATATATATGGTGACCAAACAACTGAGGCAAGCTCTAGTACAGGTCTAACAAGAGTAGTATAAAGATACTTCAGTGTTGAAATATCACAAAAATCAAATGAGTGCCTGTATATGAAGCCCAGAACTCTAAAAGCCATGCCAGTGATCATGTCTAAGTGCGGCCTTAAAACTGAGATGGTTGGTCCATACATGACGCCAAGGTCTTGATTTAACAGAATATTGGCAAGAGGAATGTTATCTAGCAGGAAAACAGAATCAAAATCAGCGATGGTTTCTAAACATAATCATATGCTTACATTTGGAGATATTCAGACTGAGTTCATTCTCCCGGACAACCAATCTTGAAGGCGATTTAAATCCGATTGGAATTGAATGATGTCGTAGAATAGCAACTAATCGAATGAAAGATTTTTTAAGGTCATCAGCAAAGAGGAGGAAATCACAAAATTCGAAGCATGAGGCAAGATCGTAGACAGATATTAAAAATAGAAGTGGTCCCAAGTGACTACCCTGAGGAACCCCAGATGAAACAAGAATACTCCTTGATTCAACCTCGCGAATTTCGACAATCTGAGACCTGCCAGCAACATAAGAAGTAAACCACTCCAGTAAAGTTCCAAAAAATCCAAATGACTCGGCTTAAAACTGAGATGGTTGTCATACATGACGCCAAGGTTCTTGATTAACATAATATTGGCAAGAGGAATGTTATCTAGCAGGAAAACAGAATCAAAATCAGCATGGTTTCTAAACATAATCATATGCTTACATTTGGAGATATACATACATATTATAGTAGAGAAAAGCGTAAAAATATATTTTTGTGCGCTTAAATCGCAAACGCTGATTTATATTTTCGCCTTATAGATAGATAGTATTAATTTATATGACAGAACAACGTTTGCCGGGTCAGCTAGTAGACAATGAATAATATATTATATATCTACTTATAGCAAAACGTACTATGTATTTCAAAATGTGAATGTACATATATCTCTCCTTATAAAAGTTATAAAATTCATTGCATATAGAATCAACTACATTATAGATGATAAGATACAGTTTATGTTGCCTTTTCAGATGAATTCAATAAAAAATTGATGGCTTCTGACCTAAGCAGAAGTACCTTGGAGGAGCTTTATAGAGAAGCGATCAAAATTAATGATGAATTTATCTCGAAACAGAGCATGAATTTCGTTAAGTGTAGTGATAAAATCTCTAATAATTTCAAAGAACTTCTGAAAGATGGAGTACTCAGTATTGCAAAAATTAAAGTGTCTGGTCCATTGATACTAGCATACAAGGAAGTGTCCGATAATTTAGAAAAACATTGGTTACCTATATTCTTTCAAAGTAATGAGGTAAGAAGATTATTCTTCATATGTATACTCAATTTGCTCATCAATTCTTTTTTTAGTTTTATAGCTACTTATGTGGTCCTAAAGTTACATCTTCCTACACCAAGACGTCAGTGAATAAGTAAGATACGATTTAACTTCGAAGAATGTGTGTTTTATTATGAACAAGTAATTGTTTTGAAGGAATCGAAGGAACGAATATTCTTCATCAGCTGCAAACTCAAAATTAAGCAGCCTTGGCATCATAAAATCTGCATTAAAAAATCCTGCACCTGTAGACGGTTCATTATTTTATCCGGAAAAACAATTCGTTCAAAATGGGAGTGAAATAGAACTTCCTGTATGTTACAGTCTAATCAGAGACATAAGTATGTGGGAAATATCCATATCTTCGTATGTGGTGAGTTGAAATATTTAAAGTTGTTTTTGAATGTAGTATGTAAATAGTGACACATAATCAAATTGAATTTATGTTTCCAGAAGCAACGTTTCACTAGCTTCGTGTGCATATTATCTTATTAAGCTCAATAATTGATAAACTAAAACATGAAAGCAATTAATTAAGATTATAATGAAGCAAAATCTTTACAATATATTATTTCATGTTTCATGTTAAGAAGAATACAGGATAATTTGCACTATACACACGTCATCAAGATACAAAATTCAAAATTAAATTAACCTACATATAGACATTCACATGACAGTAACAGCTTAAATATTCTATCTTTCATTTCACACAAGTATATATACATTTATCTTTTCATCTAATTTTCGTTTTTGAACATAGGTACCAGTTACTAAAAATTAAAACAAACAATATATCTCTTGCCGGAAATAATCGAAGTATTCCTCACTTGAATAAAACACACCGGAGATCAAAATCTGCTTCATCTTTTTTTTAAATTTATTCTCATAGTGATAGTTCCACCAACTGCACTGGCAGTACATTAAAAAATTTGATTGCCCAGTAATTTATGGCCCATCTTGACATCTTTTGAGTCGTCGGTAGGCCGTACGAGTAAGTGTACGTTTGTTTCTAAGTTGGGGTAAGCATGCATCGTCTTCATGAAGTAGAAAAAAAGACGGCTATTCTTTTTTATGTAAAGTAGATTCTCCAGGATGTATAGAGAAGGCAACGTAAGTATTCCCCCAACTGCCTGAAACTTGCCCTACAATCGTCCCGGAAGCCCAAACCACACACCACCCTGACAGCTTTCCTCTGCAGTCCGAACAACCGTCCGAGCACTCGAAACGTGCCCCCACACAAGTACAGCATATGAGAGCCGTGCATGAAAGGTTGCAAAATAAGGCTGTTTCTTAGTACCTTATGAGATACATTATCTGCGAGACGACGCAGCAAATACACAGGTTTTTTGTTCAGACCCGAGGCTAGAGATTCAGTATGTTTTCCCCATTGTGCCTTTCGATCAACAAGAACCCCAAGGAACCTAGTCTGAGATACATGATCATTCAGGAGGGCCAATCTCGCTCATGAAAATATCATTCTTGTGTGTCTTCGCCTCATTCAAAAGCAATCTATTAGAATTGAACCATCCTTCAGCCTTTTCTTGTGCCTCCAAGGAACCCAATAATGAAGCCTCCAGAGTTTCTGCCACAACAGAAATTGTTGTGTCATCGGCAAAAAGAGTGTAATTAGACTTTTGGTCCCTCAAGGGCAGATCATTCATATATATGAGGAAGAGTATTGGCCCCAAAATAGATCCCTGAGGCACCCCAATTTTTATCTCCTGCTCCGCCGACGTCATCCCATTGTACCGCACAGTCTGATACCTTTCTGCAAGATATGGCCTCAGAAGTAGAAGGCTGCCACCAGTAAATCCATATGCCTCCAGCTTACGCAGAAGGATCCCATGATCAACACAGTCAAAAGCCTTGCTGAGGTCACAAAACAAAACTGTGTCGTAGCAACGCCCATCGAAAGCATCCATAACATCAGACATGAGATTAAGAATTCCTAAAACCAAACTGTACTTCACTAAAAAGGTTATTCACCTCAAAAAAATCGATTATTTGTTTAGACATGCACTTTTCAAAAATTTTTGACAGTATGGGAAGCAGTGATATTGGTCTATAGTTCTCTGCGTTTTCAGGATTTCCCTTCTTAAACAGAGGAACCACAACCGCTCTCTTCATAGACTCCGGAAATGTACCCTCCTCAATACAGAAGTTTATCAGTTTTGTGAGAGGCAGCAGAATCAAATTCTGTACTGATTTGATAACCTTCACACTGAAACCATATATGTCGCGGCTGTTCTTGTTTTTAAGTTGTTTTATAATATCACGTACTTCAATGAAACCCACCCCTGAAAAGACAAAAGAATTCCGGACATCAACATTCCTAAGATTATCCAAAGGATCAATATCAGTTGTTGGCAATTCCCAAGAAGTATTCATTGAAATCATCAGAACTGAGGTTATTCGATCCAATATTCCTTTTTTTGTTCACATATTGAAATACGTATCTACTATTTTCTTCTATTCTGATATAATTACAAAATAGTCTACTTTACTTGAGTATGTCCAATAGAGCATTTAAGGAGATCCTTGTTTCAATATCATTTCAATATATATATATATATATATTTTTTTTTTTTTTTAATTAATCTGATATACAGACTACTTCTCGCTTATTCATCTGTATGTCAGCTTCTGCTGAGGGGTATAATGGTGTGTTTATTATTGTATAGTATTTATCTGCTGTGCAATTGTACTGATTCAAGTTGGACATATTTTATTTTGGAATATTTCTTTCTCTAAATAATTTGAATTTAGAATTTGAATTTTATTTCTTCATTTGCTGACCCTTAAACAGTAAATTACATTACTGGTACCAGGACCTACTAATACATTTTAGAGAACTAGAACTAGAAAACAGAGCATTTTCAATTTAATAACAGTAATAAAAAGGAAAGTCAATTCTAGTTTCAAGAATTTTTTTAAGCTATGGCATAATATTTTATAGTTTTTAATATTAACAATATTCAGGGGGATGGAATTAAATACATGGATGCTTCTATAAATAGGGGAATTCTGAGTCTTATTTGTTTTTCTAAATTCGTTTCTAAATGTCTCTCTTTGTCTTGTCAAATAATTATGATATTGTATTTGTTGAGTTTTTAATTGATAATTCTTTACGCCACTATATCAATTTTACTTTTCTCATTTGTTTTAAATTTATTATGTTAAGAACTTATAGTGATTTTATATATATAACATTATAATAATATATATATATATATATATATAGTATAATATATATATATATATATATATATATATATATATATATATATTTATATATATATATATATATATATATATATATATATACTAGGTGACCCGGCAAACGTTGTTCTGCCATATAAATTATTATTATATTCATCTTGCTTTCTATCTAGTCAATTATTAAAATGGCTATTAAAAAATATGGGTTGTTGATAGAAGGGTGAAAATTTAGAGTTGTATGTATTTTTAATGCAACATCATAAAAAAAGAAAAATAAAAAATTTTGTTTGAAAAATTCATAAAAATGTTTGGAGTGGACCACCCTAATCAATAGGGGTATGAGAAATATATAACGACCTATTCTCAGACCGACAATTGTTATTTTCGATTGCTATCTTGCACCCTATTGCGGATCTATGGATAAAATTTAAAAAAAATCAAAATCGCGATGGAAAAATAGGGGTTGATCGTAGAAGGGAGAAAAATTGAGAGTAATATGATTTTTTTAATTTTAAGTCATGACAAAATAAAAATAAAAATCTTGCCAAAAAAATTGTAGTTTATAATTAACAAATAAAAAATAGGGGTTGATAGTGGAGGGGTGAAATTTAAGGGTTGTATGTATTGTTGAATGCTGTATCATAAAAAAAAAATAGAACAGAAAATCTTGTCTAAAAAATAAAAAAAATAACTAAGGAGTGGGCCGCCCTTAAGATATAGAGGGATGAAAAATAGATGTTGGCCGATTCTCAGACCTACCCGATACACATAAAATTGCATGAGAATCGGTCGAGCCATTTCGGAGGAGTTCAACTTCTAACACCGTGACACGAGAATTTTATATATTAGATATATTCTGTTGATGTTCTGTGTCCAATATTATTTGCTTTGTTTTGAATTCTGTGAGGCTTATTGATTATATAATTATAGTATGATGAATTTGACCGTCTCGCCATGTAATTCATTTGATAGTTAAATAGATAGTATTATTATTAGAAAGTGTTCTTAGAGGAAATTTTTCGTTATAGAGAATAAATACTGTGCCTATAAGAATAACAGGAGTATCTTTGAAATCAAAACAGATAAAATATTTTTAATAATTCGTAATTCTTTTATTATTCGTTAATGCAAAATTTCAATCTTCTCCAAATGTCCACTTAGAAAATAAATAAGAACACACGATTTTTAGTTTTTTTCAAACACCTTAGGAGCGGCTGACATTTCTCAAGTTTGCAGATTAGCATGTTGAAAAGATCCTAATTACGTAAAATTTTCACACTTGTATCATCCAACTGTCCATATGATATACATACTTCCGATATTTATTTTCTATTATGTCTAACAATTGATGTTGAACCTCGTATAACTTTTTTATTTCATTACTTATGAAGAATCATTTCTAAAAAAAATTTAAGTGAAATAATTTTTTAAGCATGCTCTGCCTAATTTGAATAAGTTATTTTTCATTAAATGGGAATAATTGTATACTGTCATTAATAGGCCCTTGCACGGTTTAATTTGACATTTTCGCTTGTCAAATGTCAAATTAAACTCGGTTTATCATTAAACTTAGTTTAAAAATGAAGGACACCCTACTGCGTAGCACTAGGAATGATAAAACCCCTCGGCGCATGTGCATGTCGTCAATATTTTTTGAATGTACCTATTATATAAATTAAATAACAATGAAAGTCGATTTTACGAATGAAATGAAGGAAAATTGCAATAAATGTATTAATAAGTCGATATTACGAATAAAATCCGTGAAAATTTAGCAAAAAAATTCATTGACTGTCGAATTTGAATATCCTATCCCGGCTCATTTTGCTGCAAATCATGAATCAAATTGATAAGATATCTCTATGGATGGGAAGCAGACACAGACGCAGAATCAAGCTTAAGCTATTATCAACGTCGCTTGGTTACCGTGGCACACAGAGCACTTCGACGCATGTTTTGTAGTACATATCGACCTTGGCGCATGCGCATGTCGTAATGCCTATATAAAAAACGCTATATTTTTTTATTCTTCGTTGGTAAAAATTGAGAATTCAAATTCCCTAATGAAATCATATGTGTTTTATCGATATCCGTTGGAATTTTTAAAATCGGGCCAGTTACCAACTTTTTGTCGTGAGACTATAACCCCTTTAGCTTCGCCTCGTGGTAATAATATACGGTGCAAGAACCTATAACTTATTCTGATTTTACGTTTATTTCTTTATAGTCTCTGAATAAAGTTATTCACTTTCATATTAGTGTGAAACGGCCTAACCCAGTCACTAATGAATTGGAAATAGAAAGGGTTGTACTCAGGAAAGATCAGGATTTTTATTCATTGAAAGCTAAACTGGTCGAGTTTCATGGAGAATATGAAATCTGTGATTCTCCTTTACCTGCTAGAAAGTGAGTATCTGTTTCTCCCAAGTATTATATATATATATATATATATATATATATATATATATATATATATATATATATATATATATATATATATATAAATATATATAATTTATAAACCTTCGTAGGATTCTAAACGAGAGATAAATTGTATTATTTTACGTCCACATTTTCGCTAATTGATAAACTTACCGAACTCACGCGTAAAATAATAAGTAAGCAATAACCATAAACGCCATGTGCGCTCTGATTGGTTGAATAAGTCACGTGTTCCATCTCTTTACTCTCCACGGCAATTGTTCGCCACGGAGCATAAACAAACCGTTTGCTCGTGTGTTTTTGTAAAGTTTTCAATGTTGTAACTGTGAAAATAGTTTTATTTTGCTAAGGTTACTAAACTAGACCCATAATGAGCGACCTAGAAGCTGTGGACATCCAAAATGGTGAAGATAGTACGGTAAATGCCAGAAAATTTGTTGACGAAGTGAAATTTACCACAGAGCTACTAAAGTTTTATAGTGGCCATGACCAAAATAGTAAGAAGTCGGAATGGACTGAGGAAAAAATTGAAAATGTCCTTAAAATGATAGACTGTCAACATCGACCAATCAGAGAGCAGTGTGTTATTTGCCGTATTTTAAAGAAGCGTTAAATTAAAAGCTCTTCTGTGATTGGTCGAACCGTTTATAATCTTAGGAATGGATATCCGTTAGTTTATAAATTTACCATGAGGCGTCGTAAATTGATAAATTTGCGAAAATGTGGGCGTAAAATAATACAATTTATCTCTCGTTTAGAATTCTACGAAAGTTTATAAATTTCCTAGGAAATTTATAAACTTGCGGATCTTATTATCTTCCGGTGACATATATATATATATATATATATATATATATATATATATATATATATATATATATATATATATATATATATAAATATATATATATATATATATATATATATATATATATATATATATATATATATATATATATATAATATACGAGGGTCGTTCAATAAGTCCTTATAAAATCCAAGAGATGGCGCTCGTAGTATCGGTAAAGATTTTTTTTCCGTTAGCAGCACTATCGATAGGAAAGCTGTCAAAATTTCAGCTCGATCCATGACGTAGGTCAATTTCTATCGTCGATTAAAGTCAACAACATTTGTTTATACATAACAATGGAGAAAAGCGAGTTCCGGGCTGTCATCAAACATTTCCATTTGAAAGGCTTAACGCCGAAAGAAATCAAAGCCGAGTTGGATGCAGTTCATGGCACATCTGCACCTGTGTTTGCGACAGTCTACAATTAGGTGAATGAATTTAAACGTGGCCGTTCATCCACAAAAGATGAACATCGTCCGGGACGCCCAGTGGAGGTGTCTACTCCTGAAATCATCAATAAAATCCACGACCTGATTTTGACGAACGACGCATTAAAGTGCGCGAATTAGTTGAGGCCACAGGCATATCACAAGGTACAGTCGCTTCAATTTTGCATGAAAAATTGTCTGTGAAAAAAATTTCGGCAAGATGGGTGCCGCGTTTGCTCTCAGAGGAGAATAAGCGCAATCGTGTGGTCGACTCTGAGGTCATGTTGGCGCTCTTCCGTCGCAATCCTGCCGAATTCCTTCGTCGATATGTAACTGTGGACGAAACCTGGATCCACTACTACACTCCAGAAACGAAGAGACAGTCATCACAGTGGATTTTCAAGGGTGAAGGGGTATTTTGCAGAACTTCCGAAATCCTATTTTTTGGACGGCATAAAAATTTTGGAAAAACGTTTGGAAAAGTGTGTAGAGCGGAAAGGAGACTATGTTGAGAATTAAAAAAAATTTACCCTAAAAAACAGTGTTTTCCTATCTTTTTCTAAGGACTTATCGAACGACCCTCGTATATATATATATATATATATATATATATATATATATATATATATATATATATATATATATATATATATATATATATATATAATATTAGGTATTTATTCCCAGAATTGTGTATAACAAAATGAAAACCACTCAAAAAATTCCTCACAATCAATAGATTAGTGATTCACATTACAATAATCATCCATGCTATATACACGAGTCTATGAACTCATTTACGGAATATGATTCACATTGTACTAACATTGTGAATACTTCCTTCTTGAAAAATCTGATTTTCTTCATATCTCTTATTTTTCTCGGCAAATAGTTAAACAGCTTCATACTCATATAGAGACTATTTCGCTCGGTACTCGATAGTTTGTGAACAGGTAAAAAATATTCAACTATTCTCCTGGTCGCATTCAAATTTCTGTAATTCTGATAATACGAATTATTCTTGAATAAAAATAACAACATTTTATAGATATACAGACCAGGCACACTTAGAATATTATGTCTTTTGAACGATTATACGAGTCTTTACTTTATATTTAGAGCGGGATCCGATATTGGAGCTAGAATGGCTGGATATGAAAATTTTCTTAGAAAACTTCTCAAAAACAGCTCACTCCGAGGAAGTGATCTCATTCACATGTTTTTAACAACTGAGGAAGATTTTTCCATGTATATAACCTCTTGTGCCGTACCTGTTCAGGACTTGGGAAATATTTACCAGTCAGTTGCACAGAAACTCCGTAAAGAGAAAGGACAACACTTAGATGATTTCATGAATATATTCATAGCATCAATAGGAAAGGACAAGACTGGGTGAGTCGAACTAAAGTTTCTATTAACTAATCTAGTCTCTTATGAGAGACGAATGAACATTAATGGCATACTACGAATTGCCGATTTATTTGTTTGAGAACATATCTGTCAGATTCTTCTTTTTCGTCCTTATTGCGATCTTATCAGCTGTGAAATAGTTATTTATGTACCAAGTGCGTTATATAGATATGGTCGTTAGGATCTAGTAACGCACGTGGTGCATACAAGATTTTATTTTTCTCGAAAAAATTATTTTATTATAATGAAAAATCGATTTTAAAATCGGTTCATTATACTTTCCATTTTCCTTCTCATAGTAGGCATGTGATTTGTGGATATTTTGACGTTTGTGAATATTTTTGTCATCATATTTAGTGAATGTGTCTTTGCTGCTTTCTTTGCGTAGTCTTAAAGAAATAATGGAAATGAAAATGAATTTACCCAAGAATATCATAGAAAATGCAGCCAAAGCTGCGAATAATTCATTTCCGGAGAAATCCAGAGTCGTATACGACAAGGATTATGAAGTATATAATCAATGGAAGTTGCTTCACTTGTTCTCATACAATGAGCGGGCGTTATGATCCATTATGCCCGCTCATTACGCCCTAGGGCATAATGAGTGTATTTATAGCAACCGTATCTAAGGTAAAATCAACAAATAATATACAAGTGAAAAATAATAAAATAATTGAATTATTTTTCCACGGTATACAAATTGAGCACAAGTGAAAAATAAAAATTTTTATATATAAAGTTCCTTACTGTTAAAGGGCGTGACCAAATAAGATACTAAGAAAACTAACTGTGACCACTCTTAAAATGATTGTGAATAAAATTAAATGACCCACTAATGGGGCAAAGAATTTGCACAGTAATATTCTCATTCGACCATTCAGTTATGTTTTACCCAATTCATGTGAAAAAATAACTATTGCAGTTTTCTTGAGTGAACATAAATTCGTTAGTAAAGCTTACTATGTTATTTCTATGAATAAAACAAATTATGGAAAGAAAGCTTTCGTATTTATTAATATTTTAGAATAAATCAAAAGTATTTGGTTGCAATTTACAATATGTTAAGCTTTCAGCTGAGAAAGTTCTTAATTCATGCATTAAATTACTTTCAGAGCAGAAAGAATACTTATTTAGTTATATCTATGATTTGATTCTTTGACATCAGTATTATAGACAATAATTATAGATATTTCAGTATGTGCATTTCAGGCAAACATAATTTGACATACTTACGTCTTAGATTTTATTCAATACAAGCTTTATTTCTAACTGTGCAACGTTAGTTCGGTACTATAAAGAATATATTATCATTGACAGATGTTCCCTGAGGTGGGATTCATTCGATTGCCATAAGACTTTTATTTATCCAGTACTTCCGATGTGGTATATTTTTTTGACCTCTTGAATAACTCATATACTCTTACTAGATTCAGTTCAATTTTATTAAGTTCCTAACTAAAACACAAGTGATTGGAATTTATTTTTAAATTAATATAATATTACCATTCAAAGATGTTCTGTCAGGTCAAATTCATTGGATTGCTATATAATTATATTTATCATGAACAAGTTACAAAGTTACATGAAAGGTGACATTCACATAAGTGTTCTTCCATGACACCACTAATTATAACAAAGACAATCAAAATTTTATGTCAACATTAATTTGGGTAGGTATTCCCTATATGTTTTTTTATAATTAGTGTTCTCCATTAGATAAAAGCTATTCAATTTGTGTCCATAATGTTAATGGAACCTGGTATGAAGTGCATCAAGTGCCACGATTATTTCGCATATATATATATATATATATATATATATATATATATATATATATATATATATATATATATATATATATATATATATATATATATATATATATATATATATATATATATATATATATATATATATATATATATATATATATATATATATATATATATTTTTTTTTATATAGAAAGCAGAATTCTTCGTGTTTATCGAAACACGTTCGTGGCAATAAAATCAAGTACTAGGACATTTATTTGAAACTAATCAAACAAACCTCCTAGCGGAGCTGGTTATACGAGTTCACGAAACATCGAAATGCCTCCATACATCTTAGACGGTGTATGTTAGAAACATTATTTACAGACTTACAGAGATTATTTATATATATATATATATATATATATATATATATATATATATATATATATATATATATATATATATATATATATATATATATATATATATATATATATATATATATATATATATATATATATATATAACAAAAACAAGCTCTTAGAATAGTGTTAGATTTAAAAAAGAATAATATTTTAACAATTACAGGCCTATACATATTTGAAGTATTAATGTTTATTTTCAAGAACCACTTATTATTTCATAACTTGATATCAACTCATACCCGAAATTTCAACTATACAGTTCCTAAACATAGACTCGGAATTTATGAGAAGGGTTCATATTACTAATCAATAGCAATTTTCAACAAGTTACCAAATAACTTTAAATTGACTGGAAATTTCAAACAATACAAACAGCTGGCGTTCTTCTTATTAGTACGTACATATAAGTTGTCAGACTACCTGGGAGATTTAACATAGTTTGCTTTAAATTGGTTAATTCTTCCCTCATGCATTGCTAGCCCTTCATTCAAATAAAGAATTATTATTGTGGTGTTATTTTGGCATTATTTGATTTAGTTTAGTAGGATTCTTGTATTTAATTAGGACGAAGATCATGTTAAAAATTGTTTGCGTTAGTTTGTTAGCACTCCATTTTAATCAATGACTGAATAAACATTATTTTGTATATATATATATATATATATATATATATATATATATATATATATATATATATATATATATATATATATATATATGACAAAGGAGTTATGCAGAGGAATATTAAAAAAAAAAAAATTATGACGGTATATGTTGTTTATGTGTACGAATTCTTAATATTTTTAATGAAAAATAAAGAAAAATTTACTGCACATACATCAAATCATACAAATTCAACTAGAAGCATAGATATTCACTATCCCCAACATAAACTCTCTCTTATAGAGAAAAATCCATGCTACAGATGTATAAAAATCTTCAACCAGCTCCCAGATGAAACAAAGAATATTAATCGTATGAAGGAATTTAAGAAAAAAGTTGAAAACATGCTGATCTCATTAGAACCATACTCACTGAATAAATATCTAGAGTAAGGGAAAAATGAGGATAGAACAGTTACAATATTCGTATTAGAGGGTTGTACTAATTTGTGACGTCATTTTCGATTCTCTATGGGTTGTTGTGTCATATATGTATTCCATCTGATATTCGGAAATAAAGAGGTTTATTATTATTATTATTATATTATTTATATATATATATATATATATATATATATATATATATATATATATATATATATATATATATAGAAATATATAAATAAATATATATAGATAAATGATGTGTGCTGACTTTTCACTATAAAATATTAGTGAGAAACGGAATATTATTGAGTGGGGGACTTAGCCTCCTTCGCCTTCCCTGATATATATATATATATATATATATATATATATATATATATATATATATATATATATATATATATATAACTGAGATTGAATTCTCGCACATCACTTGGTGAAACATCATAAAGAATAAAGTATAAACTTTAAAATAAAAACACTTGGCTTATGTTTCACAATATAAAAAATCTTTAGATACTGTACTTAGCAGTAATAAAAAGTCGACATGTTTCGAGCTATGAACTCATTATCAAGACTGACAACAGGAGAGTATTGCATCGTAACTTATAAAACAGACAAAAGCAAAGGTGATACCTGAAAATCAATTTGTTCGTTTACAAGGGGTAATTGACTATTATGGGCGGAACTTATTTCGATAATTTCGAGAAGGTCAAGACGTTTACCCTTGTTACCTGAATGTAACAATTTGGTTTTGTTGAAATCCAGGAAGTGATTGAATTTTATACAATGCTCAGAGAAGCTAGTGGTATTTTTTGTTTTGTAAAAATTGACTTTTTATGTTCTTCAACACGAATATTTATATTCCTTCCTGTCTGTCCAATATAGAAAGCAGGACATTCGTCGCAAAATATTTTGTAAATACCACTGTTTTCTCCGATGTTAGATTTTTCTTTATTATTGACCAAGAGTGACTTCAAGTTTCTTTTATTTGTACAAATTGTTTTAACGTTATTTTTCGATAGTCTGTTACAAATTTTGCTACTCAAATTAGGCACATAATTTATTGGGAAGTATTTTTGTTCTTCATTAATAGTTTGCGTGGGGTATATTGAATGCAACAGATACTTTCTTCGTTTTTTCCCAATGAGCTTGTCGATAAGACTTTCATTGTAACCGTTATTGATGGCTAATAATTTAATTGTATTAACTTCAGTTTGAAAATTTGTTTCCGATAATGGAATCGTGAACAACCTATGTATGAACGAATGAAAAGCACTGAGTTTTATTTTAATGTGTTGGTTACTGTCGCTGTGAATTAAAGTATCTGTGAAGGTTGGTTTTCTATAAATTTTGAAAGTAAGAGAATTCAAATTCCTAGCAATCTGAACGTCTAAGAAATTCAAGGTACCGTTTTCGTTTTCTACTTCTTTTGTAAATTGAATCGAGTTGTAGAAAGTATTTATATATTTAAGGAAATTATCTAACTGCCTATCTGTACCGGTCCAAATACAAAAAATATCATCTACATAACGTCTCCATAATAAAACGTTAGTAATTAAATTATTATCAGTATTGAAAATTTTTTCTTCTAAGTTATTCATGAAAATTTCACTCAACAAAGGCGATAACGGTGAGCCCATGGGCAATCCGTCTTCTTGTTTGTATATTATATTATTAAATTTGAAATAACTCTGTTTCAAACATAAGTTTAAGGCAGACATTGTTTCGAAATAAAGTTATTTCAAATTTAATAATATAATATACAAACAAGAAGACGGATTGCCCATGGGCTCACCGTTATCGCCTTTGTTGAGTGAAATTTTCATGAATAACTTAGAAGAAAAAATTTTCAATACTGATAATAATTTAATTACTAACGTTTTATTATGGAGGCGTTATGTAGATGATATTTTTTGTATTTGGACCGGTACAGATAGGCAGTTAGATAATTTCCTTAAATATATAAATACTTTCTACAACTCGACTCAATTTACAAAAGAAGTAGAAAACGAAAACGGTACCTTGAATTTCTTAGACGTTCAGATTGCTAGGAATTTGAATTCTCTTACTTTCAAAATTTATAGAAAACCAACCTTCACAGATACTTTAATTCACAGCGACAGTAACCAACACATTAAAATAAAACTCAGTGCTTTTCATTCGTTCATACATAGGTTGTTCACGATTCCATTAACGGAAACAAATTTTCAAACTGAAGTTAATACAATTAAATTATTAGCCATCAATAACGGTTACAATGAAAAGTCTTATCGACAAGCTCATTGGGAAAAAACGAAGAAAGTATCTGTTGCATTCCAATATACCCCACGCAAACTATTAATGAAGAACAAAAATACTTCCCAATAAATTATGTGCCTAATTGAGTAGCAAAATTTGTAACAGACTATCGAAAAATACGTTACATCAATTTGTACAAATAAAAGAAACTTGAAGTCACTCTTGGTCAATAATAAAGAAAAATCTAACATCGGAGAAAACAGTGGTATTTACAAAATATTTTGCGACGAATGTCCTGCTTTCTATATTGGACAGACAGGAAGGAATATAAAATATTCGTGTTGAAGAACATAAAAAGTCAATTTTAGCAAAACAAAAATACCACTGGCTTCTCTGAACATTGTATAAGAATTCAATCATTCCTGGATTTCAACAAAACCAAATTGTTACATCAGGTAACAAGGGTAAACGTCTTGACCTTCTCGAAATTAATCGAAATAAGTTCCGCCCATAATAGTCCAATTACCCCTTGTAAACGAACAAATTGATTTTCAGGTATCACCTTTGCTTTTGTCTGTTTTATAAGTTTACGATGCAATACTCTCCTGTTGTCAGTCTTGATAATGAGTTCATATAGCTCGAAACATGTCGACTTTTTATTACTGCTAAGTACAGTATTCTAAAGATTTGTTATATTGTGAAACATAAGCCAAGTGTTTTTATTTTAAAGTTTAATACTTTTTTATATATATATATATATTATATATATATATATATATATATATATATATATATATATATATATTATATATATATATATATAATATATATATATATATATATATAATATTATATATATATACTATTATATATATATAATATTATATATATATATATATATATATATATATATATATATCAAATATATATCAATTGTACTTTCTTTGGGTTCTCGGCAATTAGTTAAAAGGGCAATTAATAAACGAAAATTATTTCGTCAATACATCTATATTTCGCTTAGCCTCCTTAGCCGCCTTTGAATAGCCGTCCCTGATATATATATATATATATATATATATATATATAAATTTATATAATATATATATAGATATATATAAATATATATATATATATATATATATATATATATATATATAATTTAAATATATATATATATATATATATATATATATATATATATATATATAATATATATATATATATATATCAAATATCAATTGTACTTTCTTTGGGTTCTCGGCAATTAGTTAAAAGGGCAATTAATAAACGAAAATTATTCGTCAATACATCTATATTTCGAACAAGACTCAAAAAAACAACAAAATGAACATGACAAAACCTCAAAAGGAACTCTAATTCCCCTTTTACTTGAAAAATATGACCAACACAGACCGTGTTTAATAGTTTGACAAAAAAAAAATTAACAAAATTGCTCCTTTGTCAAACTATTAAACACGGTCTGTGTTGATCATATTTTTCAAGTAAAAGGGGAATTAGAGTCCCTTTTGAGGTTTTGTCATGTTCATTTTGTTGTTTTTTTGAGTCTTGTTCAGATCATCCTGAAGAAGAACCGCTTAAGTTTCGAAATATAGATGTATTGACGAATGACTTTCGTTTATTAATTGCCCTTTTAACTAATTGCCGAGAACCCAAAGATAGTACAATTGATGTTTTGATTACACGGCAACACTCCTCTCAAGATATATATATATATATATATATATATATATATATATATATATATATATATATATATATATATATATATATATATATTATATATATTTACGATCAAAAGGCTGAAAAAAAGATTATATTTAGAAAATAGTGTATTCTAATGGAATTACAATAAAACTATCAGTGTACTTATATCAAAGATTTTACTTTCACTTATCATAACATAATATAAATAGTGTTTATTATTAGACGATTTGCTACTACTGAAATTGGTGACGAAGTGGATCCTTTTAACTCAGCAACAGAACATTTTCCAATACCAAAAACTTATCGCAATCTGACCTTCAGCGACAATTTTGGAGTAACCAGTTGTAAAGTGAATAAAGCTCCGGCACGTTCTGTTAACCCGGTTAATTTCACAGAATGTATTCTTTATTTGGGTAAGTGAATAGGACATTATATTTGTTGTTTTCAAAAGTTTCCTCTTTTCTTTGTGTGTGTATACATTACTCCTTGTTGTTTTGACGTAACAGCTATATCCACCAGTGGCGGCTCGTGAGGTTTTGGTTTGAGGAGGCTACAAGAGGTGTTAAAAATACACCATAGCCGAAATTTTTTAGGATTTCAAGGTCAATATAATTTAAAGAAAATCAAAGTGAAACAAGCACCCTAAGCTATTAATTTGTTTTCACTTTCGAGTGTCTACCTTGAGACCTACAACTCCTATTTACAATATTCACAAAAATTCTTCTCAGCCAATTAATCAATTCATCTATTCATCAAATTTTTTCTTTCACATAATAGGTACCTACCTACCTACTTAACGAATTTTTTAACAGCTGGTGAGAGCAAATAAAAAGTTATTATATATTTTTGAAGATTAGCGGGATTCTGCGATCTTTAACGTTAGCAAAATGATCTATAATATCCTCATAAAATTTTTTGTCTTTCGCCAAAAGTTTTACCAATTCCTTTTCAATAGACAACAAACTAATATTTTTCAAACGATCCTGGCTCATTGAATTTCGTAAATAAGTTTTAATTCTCTTAAGAGTGGAAAACGAGCGCTCTACGGAAGCCGATGTCACCGGGATAGAAACAATTAGACATAAGAGTTTATAAAGTTGGGGTAATTCTTGATTCAAATCATTATCAAAAAGATATTTAATAGTCCTCACATGATTTTCATTGTGCCCCAAAATTTCATTGTCATTATAAACAACACACAGTTCACTTTTTATGGCCACCTTATCAAAAAAAGTGTATTTTTGACATAAATTTTCCAAAAGGTTATCTGGAAAATTAGCCGAAAATCCGGTGAACAAATTTTTATTGAGTAAGTCGAAGAAATGCAGTTCTTTCAAATCAGAGAACCTTATTTCTATTTGACCCCTAATAGTATCCAAAATTTCATAAAATATTTGCTTATAGTGAAGCTCCATATCTGCGTAACTGAATTTCTTTCGTTTTGGGCTAAATTGAGTCGTATCATCAGTAGTTTGAAATACAGAAAATAGTTTTTTTAAAATAAACTTCTGCACGAAATTCTGAAATTTTTTCCAAAAGAAACTTGAGCCGATTTCGTGAGTAAATTACATCTGAAAACTTGTGCTGTAAGATTTGAAAAACTATTTCTGTTTGTTCAAAAATTAATTTAAAGATGTTTAAAAAATATATAAATTCCTTATCTTGTAAGTAAGATATTAATCCGCGTGCTGTATTTAAAGTTACTTTATCGGTGAAAAATTCCTCACTTTCAACTAGGTATAGAATTAAATCCTCAAATCCTAAGCGGCCCCAAACAGAGACATTTTCACTAGTAAAAAGTAAACACTGCCAACAAAATAATTTATTTTTTACCTGTGATCCGGTTAGGCAAGGATTTCTCTCATAATTCCGTGTATTAAAACCGCGGTTTTGTTTTCTGTTACGCTGCACCAAATTGTTTAATTCAGGGGTTGGTTTTTTTTGTTTTTATCAAAACTTTATCCTCATAACTTAGGGCACTAAAGTTATGGGATAACAAATATTCCACTAAGTCACCATTGAAATTTTTGAAATTAATTTCAGTAATCAACCTTCACTATAAACAATACGCGTAACGCGAGTTGATTCCGGCGTCCATTAATCAGACAGTACGTATACGAATTACGATCATACTACGATTCAATCAACGACTTTACTCGATGTCAGGGAGATTCTATAGTTGTGATTGGTCGACATTGTATAAGGCTGGAGTTTATCGGTGTTGCCATGTACATGTGTTTTGGTTTTCTATTTCAATGAAGTATTCATTCGGAGTATTTGTTTTTAAGTGGTGTGAGTTTGCTTTTCTGTGGCAGGCATAATGAACGTTGAGAATATACCTTTCCATGCCTCCGCAGCGTTGCCACAAATCTTGAAATGAATGAAATGCAGTAAAGGTTCTATCTTAATTAATAAATTATATTATATAATGTAGGTTGACAGGAAGGTAGGTGCATAAAATAATATGATTTTGATTAATATGAATATGCTGAATGCTGACTATTCAATATAATATATATATTAGTGATACACGGAATATTATTGAGGAGGCTTAGCCTCCTTAGCCTCCTTTGACTAGCCGCCCCTGATATCAACGTCCTAAATTCTCAATATAAGCGTGTGATAACGATAACAATATAACTTTTGCGTATAAAATTCTTCCATTCTACCCTTTAAATTATTAGATTGAGTTAATTATCCATATAAAAAATTTAAATAGCATCCAATCCTTCCATATTTAGACGTATTTGACAAATAAGCAATTCTTTTCCAGAAATGTAGTTTCAAATGTTTTAATTATTTTCCCCAATATTTTATATAATAATCATTCTATGTTCAAACTAAGAAACTAAAGCTAAACTGTATGATTCAGAAGACCCCATTAATTAATGATTAATTAATAAATTAATGTGCATTTAAATATGTGATTAAAGTTAAGGTTAACTGTTCTAATAGTACACCTGAAATAAAATATTGTTTGAAGGAAATAGATATTAAAATATTATAAATGTATTTTTACACATCGCGTTAATTAAAAAACAAGCTACAAATAAGTTCATTAACTGTTTTGGACTTCGATGTAGTCGCAATGGGCAACCACTAGTCTTGCTCGTCAGAACTATAAATGTTCTTGGGTTCGATTCCTACGAAATCCTTAGTAATTGTATTAGTCCGCAGTTTTCTACACATGCAAGACCTAATTGTATTGGGAGTCGAACATATGCAGGATACATGAATCTCACTTTAAAAAAATTAGGTTTTAGTTACATGAAACGTGATAACACTTTTTTATTTGGGAATAGTTTGAATTATTCGAAAATAGGTTTGTTATTTATGACATATAATCGTTTTTATAACTTTATAAAGAAATAAAAAAAAGAATACACGAAAACCAACGTAGCTATATTAAGCAGAAAAATACTTCTAATTATGCGTGCCATCTTATTCAAAAAAACCATACCTTTAATCACAATTATAAAATATTAGAGTTAGAAAATAGTCTCCATAAAACTAACTGTTGGGAATCCCTATACATCAATAAATATAAAAATTCCGGAAACCTAGTTAACGACCAGATTGAAGTAAACCCTTCTCCTCTTAAGGGAACATACCCAAACTACGTGACCCGTTCAGGGGGGGAGGGGGTTCTTCAAAATACTACGATTGGTCACAGGGGCGGGGGTAGGGGTTAGGTTTTTGTCACGTAGTCAATGTCCTCTGGAAACGTGTTCGGTGAACATGATTGAGATAAAAGATAAATGTGAATTAAGTTCCTAGTACATATGTTTTTTCTTCTTAATATTTTTTCAGCTGTAAATTATAGGTATGTACAGGGTAGCCAATATTCGATGTTTGTATGGAGTATCTCAGTAACTATAGAAGGTAAACAAAATGGAGGGCGCATACTCAATCTCTTTTGTCGAGACAAATTCACTGGCGAAACCCAAAATTCGCTGTCTTCTTTAGTTTTCGAGTTATAAACAAAAATTTCATTTTTCCACTTTAAGACAAGTGTGCATATAATGGTTGTTTGTGAAGTTACGAGATAATAACTTTTACATAATTTAGGCACTTTTTTCTGTATAAAACAATGGTAGAAATGTATTTTTTCAAATGGAAATAATGGTTGGCTGTGGTTTGGTTGGATCGGATTTTTTCCGATATATGTCAGGTTGCTTTTGATGTGTAAGGTTTTAATAGCAAGAATATTTTAGTTCATTACCTTTTGCATTTTTATATGTACCTATTCCATGTAGGCAGGTGACATCTATGACAGAGCTTGTCCATTTCTTTCCATCATAATATCAACTAACTGATTTAATCGTAATAACAGTTGTGATATTACATCTGAGATATATTTCGATGGCTATCCAGGAAGAAGACAACCTAATAAATCTATTTTCAACTGATTAAAAGAAAATCTAATTAATTGTGAATCATTCAACAAGCCAAGACCAAAATATTAGATATTTACATAATTTTTTTTTATAAGACATTACAATTATAAACAACAATACAAATTACAATAAATGTTCAAACTTATGTTCATTGTGGTTGATACATAAATTACATCTCTTTATAACATTCTGAACTGCATTATGAATATGAATATTTGAAACTGAATTCACAAAGTATAAAATTTACGTGGCTGTCGTGTTTTAACGTATCATATATATCAAGAAAAGCATAATAACCAACGGTACTACGAGATTTTGAATCAGTAAATTATTGAGGAATTCATGGACAATCCACCCTTAGTTGAGACACAAAATCAGTTCTTCCAACATGATGGTTCACCGCCTCATAATATAAGTACCGTTTCAGAATTGTTTAATACTAATTTTGGTAATAACTTGATGATGAATAATATTCCAGTGAGGTCGCCACCACAATCACCTGAATTTAACACCACTGGATTTTTTCTTTTGAGGATATATAAAAGAAAATTCTATAAGAAAACCAGTAACAATATAAATAAACATAGACAAAATTTTATTGATTGTGAATTACATTTCAAATATTGATATTATATATATGCATAATGCAGTTTAGAATATTATAAAGATAGGTATGTAATTTATGTATGAACCATAAAGAACATCAGTTCTTCACAACATTTATTGTAATTATTTTCTTATAGTTGTAATGTCTTATAAAATTAGATGTAAATCTCTAGATTATACAGAAAAAAAGTGCCTTGAAAATGTCTCGTAATTTCACAAACAACCATGATATGCTCACTTGTCTGAAAGTCAAACTTTTGTTTATAACTCCATAATAAAAGAAGATTTCATATTTTGGTTTTCGCCATTAAATTTGTCTCGAAAAAAGAGTTCAAAAATGCACTCTCCATTTTTTTGTATCTCCTATAGTTACCGAGATACCCCATACAAACATCGAAATTTGTCCACTCTGTAAGCACTCTTATCGTCACACTGCAAGCGTTGTATTAATAAAGACAAATATGAGCCAAATTATTTTTTTTTAACTTTCTGTCTACAAGAAAATGATTAAAAAAATATTTATGAATTACTACGTGAAAACTAGAGGGGGAGGGAGGGGGTCTTGGAATATACTACGGATGGTCACCGTGGGGGGGGGGAGGTGGTTAAAAACTTCTAAAAAATAGGTCACGTAGTTTGGGTACGTTCCCTAATCTGTTCAATGTATCTATCAATAACTCTGAATGAATTGCTTATTGTTATTTAGTTTCTCTAGGAACCCCTATGTTATGTTCAATTTTTCGTATAAATAGATTGTTTTGAAATACCATTATTTAATACGAGATGAAATCAATGTTATGACGAAACGCGTTTGCTAATATATTACAGTTAGAAAATAGTCTCCACAAAACCAATTATTGGGAATCCCTATACATATAAAAATTCCGGAAACGTCCAGAATGAAGTAAACCCTTCTCCTCTCCTTAATCTGTTCAATATAACTACCAATAACTCTGAATGAATTGCTTATTGTTATTTAGTTTCTCTAGGAACCCCTATGTTATGTTCAATTTTTCGTATAAATAGATTGTTTTGAAATACCATTATTTAATACGAGATGAAATCAATGTTATGACGAAACGCGTTTGCTAATATATTACAGTTAGAAAATAGTCTCCACAAAACCAAGTGTTGGGAATCCCTTTACATCAATAAATATAAAAATTCCGGAAACCTAGTTAACGACCATAATGAAGTATATTGTTATTTAGTTTCTCTAGGAACCCCTCTGTTATGTTCAATTTTTCGTACAAATAGAATGTTTTGTAATACCATAATGTAGAGATGAAGTCAATGTTATGACGAAACGCGTTTACTCAATAGATTTTTATTTCAACCTGTGAAAAGTTGGTTTTTTTTATTTCTTTATAAATTTATAAAGAAATAAAAAACTAACTTTTCACAGGTTAAAATAAAAATCTATTGAGTAAACGCGTTTCGTCATAACATTGACTTCATCTCGTACTAAACTATGGTATTACAAAACATTCTATTTATACGAAAATTGAACATAACAGAGGGGTACTTAGAGAAACTAAATAACAATAAGCAATTCATTCTGAGCTATTAGTAGGTACCTACATTGAACAAATTAAGGAGAGGAGAAGGGTTTACTTCAATCTGGTCGTTAACTAAATTTCCGGAATTTTTATATTTATTTATGTATAGGGATTCCCAACAGTTGGTTTTATGGAGACTATTTTCAAATTGTAATATATTATAATTGTGATTAAAGGTATGGTTTTCTTGAATAAGATGACACGCATAATTAGAATCAGTTTTCTGCTTAATATAGCTACGTTGGTGTTCGTGTATTCGAGTTTTGAAATTTCTAATTGTACGTCCTATATAGAATTTTTCACAATCGTTACAGTCGAGTCTATAAACACCAGTACGTTCATCTCTATGAATTTTTGATTTGTTGTTTTTAATCAATTTTCAATGCTATTATTGGTTTTATATGAAATTTTGAAATTTTGTTTTTGAAAAAACAATTTCAGGTTTTCGGAAGTTTTGCCCAAGTATGTTAAACTGCTAAATACTCTACTTTTTTCGGATATAAGTGGGTAAATTTCTGAAATTGCCATTTTGTATTTTTTCCTCTGAATGAGGCTGTCAATCATATTAGGTGAATAACCATTATTTACTGCCATTTGTTTAATTATATGCAATTCCTTCCGAAAATTAGCTTCGGACAACGGAATTTTGAAAAGTCTATGAATCATACTATGATAAGCGGCTAATTTATGTGAAAAAGGGTGTAGTGATGTGTTATGAATTGTAATATCTGTATGAGATGGTTTATGAAAAATTGAAAATTCGTGTTTGTTGCTTTTTCTGGTAATAGTTAAATCTAAGTAATTAATAGAATTATTCATTTCAGTTTCTAGAGAAAATGTAATACGAGGGTGTATGGAATTAATATAAGTAATGAAATTATCCAATTGTCTATCTGTACCAGTGTAGCAAACAATGACGTCATCAACGTATCTATACAAATAAAGAAAGTATTTACTAGTATTTACAATTCATAACACATCACTACACCCTTTTTCACATAAATTAGCGGCTTATCATAGTATGATTCATAGACTTTTCAAAATTCCGTTGTCCGAAGCTAATTTTCGGAAGGAATTGCATATAATTAAACAAATGGCAGTAAATAATGGTTATTCACCTAATATGATTGACAGCCTCATTCAGAGGAAAAAATACAAAATGGCAATTTCAGAAATTTACCCACTTATATCCGAAAAAAGTAGAGTATTTAGCAGTTTAACATACTTGGGCAAAACTTCCGAAAACCTGAAATTGTTTTTTCAAAAACAAAATTTCATATAAAACCAATAATAGCATTGAAAATTGATTAAAAACAACAAATCAAAAATTCATAGAGATGAACGTACTGGTGTTTATAGACTCGACTGTAACGATTGTGAAAAATTCTATATAGGACGTACAATTAGAAATTTCAAAACTCGAATACACGAACACCAACGTAGCTATATTAAGCAGAAAACTGATTCTAATTATGGTGTCATCTTATTCAAGAAAACCATACCTTTAATCACAATTATAATATATTACAATTTGAAAATAGTCTCCATAAAACCAACTGTTGGGAATCCCTATACATAAATAAATATAAAAATTCCGGAAATTTAGTTAACGACCAGATTGAAGTAAACCCTTCTCCTCTCCTTAATTTGTTCAATGTAGGTACCTACTAATAGCTCAGAATGAATTGCTTATTGTTATTTAGTTTCTCTAAGTACCCCTTTGTTATGTTCAATTTTCGTATAAATAGATTGTTTTGTAATACCATAGTTTAGTACGAGATGAAGTCAATGTTATGACGAAACGCGTTTACTCAATAGATTTTTATTTTAACCTGTGAAAAGTTAGTTTTTTATTTCTTTATAAAGTTATGAATATGAACTTTCACCAAGTAAATGCCAATTCCATTCAATCTTTATAAATTTATGAATATGAACTTTCACCTAGGGTGTATTCGCGTTGGGCGCTTACGCGCTTTAAGCGCTCACGCTTAGAAGCACAGATTATTGGCGTTCGTGTTGGCCTACTAGCGCTTAGAGACGCTCAGCCTTTGGCTTTGAGCATTAAAGGTGAATATCACGCAAATACTGTGATTTAATATTTCCCTACAAATTTATTAATTATCGACAACAAAAGTTAGGTTAGCTTACGCTTAGTGTTAAGCGTTTGTGAGCGCGAGTCGACCACAGAGAACGAAGCTTATAAGCGCTTCAAGCGTGTAAGCGCCCAACGCGAATGCACCCCAAGTAAATGCCAATTCAATTCAATAATAGTTTTGTTCTATATTTCAGGAAAACACATTTTTTCCGTTCCATTTGCGATTATGAGGTTATATGTAGCTATCTGCTCCATGATTTCGGATACAGTTGATTCTATTTGGCATATTTTCATTCGAAGACAAATTAATTATGTTCTCTCACCACACTCGTTAGAATGTTTGGTTACATTCTTAACAGGTATTTTCATATCTACTATTTTCTTTTTAATAATTTCATCCATGTTGAAATTAATTAATATTTTAGAATTGCTATTCAATGATCCCAGTGAACCACCCTCATTGCTAGAACTGGAATACCGAAAGAGATGTGTGGAAGAAATTTTAAATAATATGCCTAGAAGATTGCCATACACTTTGATAGGACACAATTTTTTCACAGGATTGAAACGTCTATGGGAGATAACACAACATCCGCATTATAACAAGCATTTAACTTATCAACTATTAGATATTATTTTCATAGAATTATTTCCTAATATCGACCTACAGCAACAAAAACTAGAAATGTAATATTAAAAATAATATTCGAAAAATACATATTTATAATTTTCTATTGTTTGATTTATTGGTATTCCAGTTTTGAGTCAAGAATTTTTATATGAGTTATGTATCACTTTTAATAACGAAGAAAGAGACAGTAAAAAAAGAATTATTGCTGGTAAAACAAGAATGAGCAGTTTTTTTTTATACAAGGGAGTACTTACACAATATAAATAATTTTCATTTGATATATTATAATCCGGATAAGGCCCCAACAATATTTTACACAACCCGTCAAACCAAATGTATTCAAGAACCAGAGTGAACCGATTGATTCTAGATTTAATGTTCTCAACAAAAAGTTTTTCAACAAACTTAAAGCTAGATGACATAGCTGACCTCTATCACAATGAAGAACATTATACAACATCCAGGAGATATCCTACACAGACACTATATAAAATACTAGAAAATTTATAATGTATTTAAAAAAAAATTAAATTAGTATAGTTATGCTGTTATAGGCTGAAGGACCTCAGGTCGATGGCCATTAATAAACGTTTCTCTCTCTCTCTGGATAAGGAACTATTCTAGCATCCACTATACGTCGGTAGTTATGATCAAAGAAATTTTTTTTTTAGATTTCAGACACGCAAAATTGTCCATCTCTTCTTCAAAATCTATGCCTTTTAGCATATCACATTCTATATACATAATCGACTTTCGGAAAATAAACGGTTACAAAATTCCTGTTTGCAAGTGTTCGCAGTTCTTCTCGCACTAAACGGCTTGACCGATTTTTGGGTTAATTGGGGAAACTGAATTGTTGAACCCGATAGGTGTCGCTGTTATCAAGATCCAGATATTTTAAATATTTCTCACAAAAAATTGATAATCTTAAATTTTCAGCTTCCGGGTACCACTCAATAAATTTGTCCAAATATATATATATATATATATATAAATATATAAATATATATATATATATATATATATATGTAAGAATATATAATATTTATAACTGTAAATATGACGATCAAAGAATATTTATATTCTGAGATCCAAATAGAAATAAAAAGCAAATTGTTGAAATTTATCAATAATTCCTCTCAAATTGTATTTTATTTTTTGAGTAGTACTTTTATATTCAGTCTTCTGAAAAATCAACAATAAAACAAATTGATAAGATAACAAATGGAATTGTATGAAACCTAGATTAATAAACCTAATGAAGATATTCTCTATTGATTTTTACCCGATTTATGATATTTGTTCATTTCAGTATTATTAGTTTACTGAAATAACAATGGAAATGAATTAATGACAATCTGAATCTTGAAAAGTTAAGAAATCACAGAAATAATTTTGTAAATTAACATTTTTTTGAGTGGAGTAAACTAATGGAAGAACACTTTGAGTTTTTTGTTAGATAGATACTACTTAACTGCGCAAAAATCAAATGAGAGTCTCCTCTTACATTATTCCAATCAAAATTCACATAATACACAGAAAAACTAAATAACACAATATAGCCTCTCTTCTACACTTACAACAAATTTTAGCAGAATCATAGATATACTCATGGAAATATTTCATAGAAAAGAAGTCTACACAATAATGGAACTAGTATCCTTGAAAAAAATGTCATACATTTTCACTTTCAAAATGCAGTCCTGAATAAATGATGATCCATGTAACCAAAAAACCTGCGAAGGAAGTCATGAAACCTTCCTTACATAATTCCCATATTCCACCATAATCTTCTTCATCAATATTTTGAAAATTGGTGAAATAATAGTATATGATTCCTGCATTTACTATGACAAAAAGCATTAAACCAATAAAACCCTTGATTGAGATCAATCCCCAGCATATTCCAAGAACGATACCGATAACTTGTCTTGTCCAATATATCACATCAAGGAATTCATCTTTATCTGGCCATTCAGAATTTGCTGTGTATGCTCTAGTCCAAACAGAAAGTAATTGCTTTTCGTAGTTTTTTTCGGTAGTACTTGTTTTTGTACTCATTATTATTAGTACTTATTGTTGATTTAATTAGCAAAATATTAGCTAAGTAATTAAGCTGCAAACAGAGAGTAATAACTCGCTAATCGTCAAAATAATAAATATAACCTATCTTTATCTGCACACTTAACCTATTTTGCCAAATCAGCTGTTTCACAGAGTTGCCAACACACAATCTCGTTTTAAAGTTACTACTGTTACTAGGTTGCAATCTAGAGACTTAGCTCTTAGCTTTCTATTTCTATGGATTTGTTTGACATTCCAGTTGGCGCACTCTGGCGATCAGATGGATGAAGCTTTTATTTCCAATGTTAATAGATGCTGTTGTATGTACAAGTTTAAGTTTCTGATTTCTTACAAATAACGGCTCAAAAGGAGAAAAATGGAAAGTGCAAAGTTTGCAAAACGTAGCATCAGCAAGTCCAGAGAGTGCTGTTGCGTGAAAAGTTGTGATTCAAAAGCGTATACAAATACAAGTCTTAGCTTTCATCGGTTTCCGAAGGCAAACAAATATTTTGTAGAGAGAGAAAATTATTTTGGAGAGAAGGAAAAAATAGATTTATTGAAAGTATGGAAAATTAATCTGAAGAAGAATGACACAACGCCGAGAATGACGGTGTGTTCTTTGCATTTCACGAAAGAAAATTACATTCTTCCAGGTAATTAACTCCTTGATTGAAATTTAGGTTAGTTTTCTTTATTAATGAAAATTCTAGATGCAGCATCCAAAAGGAGAGTTTTGAAGAAAAATGCCGTTCCTACATGTAATCTTCCAAAAGCTTATGATAAGGAACGGAATTTGAAAGCAGACCAAGCACAATCAGAAAGAAGAATAAATCCAGACATTAAAACTGAGACTTTAGTAAATACTCAAGATATCAAAAAATAGCGTCATCACTCGATGCAAGATTTAATCGATATGTTTTCACAGAAAGAGACTAATCTCAATTTCATTACGAAAATCTGTAGGCGGAAGTCATCATGTAGGATTGAAGGTGAATACCGAAACTTGACAAAAGTAGTTTCACACAAAGAATTAATGAGCCTAGTAGGTATCAAGAAATTCTGATGATTCTGAAGTGCAAATAAATACTTTAAATCAGGAAAGACTGAGTATATTCAATTGACAAAAAGTAATAAAGTTTACGGTACCAGGCCTCGACTTCCCTTCATTTTTCTCACATTGTATGATGAATTTCCATCTGTCCAACCTATCACCTTCTTTGTATTTTCTCTGGAGTAAGTTTTCACCTGCATATCGCTTCATACTTTCACTTGAAACTATCATTGTTATGAAAAACTTTCAAATATTTTGTATAGCCCATGTTCAAAGTTGTCACCTAAGCTCAGCCTCTATGCCAGATCCCAATATGGTTGCAATTTACACATTGCCATTAGATAAACGCAGATTATATTTTATTTTTATTTTATTATAAAGTCAACAGATCAATGATCCTTTTCATACAATAAGTATAAATACAAATTCAGTAAACAAGTAATAATAACAATTCATAAATATGTCACTGAACAACCATAACATATTTCCCAAGTTGCACAGTAGAAGAGTTTAACAATCATAACCAGCCTGGAAATACCTATTAACAATTTGTTTCAGTTCTTTTTTAAATAAAATTAAACTTTTAGTGTTTAAAGTTGTAGAAGGAATCACGATTTTATTCCACTTTCGCCTTAGTCTAAAAACCGATGAATTGTAAATATAATTTTTATCGGTATGCACCTCCACAAGCTCTCTCCAGCGCCTCAACGTATAGGAAACATTTCTTATAGCAAGTAGATTTGATACACTATTACAGTTTATAAGACCCAAAAAAACTTCCTTCAGAATATACATATAAATATGTAGAGATCTGATGGACTCTAATTTGTTTGAAAAAGCAAAGTTTGAATAGCCATGTTCATTAAACTGAAACCTTTTTCCCATTTTATAAGCTATATATCTGAAAAATTTGTGTTGGACAGATTCCAGAATTGTAACATGAGTAATCTTAGAAGGAGGCCATATAACAGACCCATAAATAATTTCATATTATAAATAATTTCCATAAATATTTTCAAATTATTTTTTAAAATTATCCTATCGACCTGGATAACCAAGTTTAGTTTTGATTGTTATATTATTATAAGTACGATTACAGCTATATGAGTTGTCAGACTACCTGGGAGATTTAATATAAATTCCTTTAAACTATTATATAGTTAATTCTTCCCTTGTGCATTGTTAGCCCTTCATTTCAATGAAGAATTATTATTGTTATTTTGGGTGATATTTAGCATTATTTAATTTAGTTTGGGAGGTTTATTTAATGTAACTGAAATTTTGTAATTTGATATATTTAATATTTTCATTTCATGATTATTGTATTTAATTAGGATGAAGATCAGGTTAAAAATGGTTTGCGTTAGTTTGCTAGCACTCCATTTTATTTTTTTTAATTATTATTATTATTTATTGAATCTATATTTTTATTTTACATGAGTTTATTATTTACTTACGTGAAGAGGAGCCATCTGAAATTAGTTTTTGGTGATATACGTTTTGACTTACGTGGGAATTATGAATAAGAGGCAATTACACAAGTCGTTATGTTGATTTATGAGTCGTAAACTAGAATTATAAGTCATAATTGTTCCTTGCTAATCCAAATTTCGACTCAGCAATTCCTTGACTAGTTGTGTGAACTAGTATTAACAATGTTTTTAAAAACTAAAACAATATATGTTGATTTATGAGTCGTAAACTAGAATTATAAGTCATAATTGTTCCTTGCTAATCCAAATTTCGACTCAGCAATTCCTTGACTAGTTGTGTGAACTAGTATTAACAATGTTTTTAAAAACTAAAACAATATAGCCAGTTGGTCAGGAGATAAATATCAAAGATGAAATACTATATATTTTACTTCAATCACAATTTCCACAATTTTTTTCTGTTTGGCAATAATTTTCCTAGTTCTGCAAAGTAGAATAAACAAAACTGACACAATTTTTATGATTCGAACACAATTAATTTTCACTTTTCGTAAGTTCAATCTATTTCAGTTAATCTATGAAAAGTTGGGCTTAGATCTACTTTGTTATTAGTGAATCGTTCTTAAAAACATGAAGCAAAAGAACCATTTCAAGGCTGATATAACCATTAACCAATAACAAATTCATACACATTATATTAAAATGTAGGACAATTATTTGATTAATGAACAGATTGAAATGAATTATACTCTTCGTTTGAATGTATTTATTACTTAATCTGTTCCCTCTTATATGATTTTCAAACCATTATAAATAATTCATCACAAATAACTATTATACCATAATTTGAGATTATCATTTGAAAGAAATCAAAATAATCTATGTTGAAATTAATCTGTATAGCAAAAAATGTTTCGAAGTGAAAATAATTCGAAAATACTTAGAAGAACTTTTTACACTATACATAGATAGATAGGTAGATAGATAATTTATTCATGTTAACACAAATTTTTCAATTGTTTACATATGTCAGTCATCAGAAGTAAAATTAACAAATATTCACACACAAGGATAAATGCTCAATAAGCCAAATGAGAGTAAATATACACATCACAAATAATATAAAAATCACAAAAAAAACAAGCATCTGACAGAAAAGAAATCACATAGATATTTCAAACTCTCCAACTGAGTAAATGGCAGTTTTTATCAGATTCCTCTTTACAATAATCCTGAACTGATCGCTTGTGAGATCCTTCAGCCACAACGGAAGCTTGTTGTACATGTCTACAGCATAAAAATTCGGGCTTTTTTGTGATTTTCCAAGCCTCACATGGTCCTTTCTAATCAATGACTTAATTCTGGTGTTGTGAAAATGGGTATCGGAATTAACCTTATACAAACTCTTCCTTTTGTGCACATACATCAAACTTTCTAATACAAAAATTGAAGGAAAAGTTAAAATTTTAAGCTCCTTGAACTTATTTCTACAGCATTCACGATAACCAAGACCGCCTACTATTCTCACTGCTCGTCTTTGTAGTCTGAATATAGTATCACGCTTGACACAATTACCCCAAACAATTAAACAATATCTCAGATGGGACTCAATCAAAGCAAAATACACCACTCTGAGAATACCTGGTGACAGCGACGCCGCCAAAACTCTAAGAGCAAATGTGTTCCTACTGACCTTAGATGCTACACTGTCCCCATGGATACCCCAGCTAAGGTTATGATCAAGGTGAACTCCAAGAAACTTCACACTTGCATTGGATGGATCAGACTTACTTCTTAAACTAAGAAGAAGCTGCTGTGTCTTAGAATTATTCATGCTTAGTTTGTTCCCCGCGAACCATTTAAATGCCTTCATCAATGCTTCCTCAGCTGTCTCTCTCAAAACTCCAATATCATATGACTTGACTGATAAAGTGGTGTCATCAGCAAAAAGCAGTGTGTTAGTTTCAGGCATGAAGTCAGGAAAATCATTCACATAGATCAAAAACAGTATGGGACCCATGATAGAGCCTTGAGGCACACCCATCCTCAATGGCCGCAACTCCGAATACACACCATCCACATACACTGCTTGATATCTGTCAGTTAGAAAGGAGGATATCAAACTTTTCGATGTCTCATCAAATCCATACCTTTCAAGTTTGTACAAAAGTTCGTCACGAGAGACACAGTCAAATGCTTTCGTTAAGTCAAGAAACAATGAGAGAGAGTGCTGCCCAAGCTCAAAACATTCCAGAGTAGAATTAACAAAATTCAGGATAGCATCACACGTACCTCTGCCCTTCCTAAAACCATACTGCTCTGTTGCAAATAGCCGATTCTTCTCAAAGAAATCAACTATTTGTCCACATATTAACTTTTCTATAACTTTGGAGAATACAGGTACCAAGGAAATGGGTCGATAATTAGTAATTTCACTCTTATCACCTTTCTTGTAGACCGGAATAACCTTACCTTACACGTAGAATATGGCGGGGAAACCTGGAGAATCTCCATAAAGTATGAGAAAAAGGTTGAATCTATGAAGATGGAAGATTATTGAAAGTATCCAAGAGGAAAAAGGTCAGGCATGAAATTGTCAAAGAGAGGAGGGGTATAGAAGGAACAATCTTGGAGGATATAGAAAGGAAACAACTGATATGGGTTGGGAAAAAAAGGGTAACCAAGAAAGAGCCCCTCTACTGAGAGTATGAAAAGCAATGAAATCAGAAATCGCTAAAAATCGCATTCAAAAAATAAAACTGGGAATAATAATAATAACTTTCTCACATATATATATATATATATATATATATATATATATATATATATATATATATATATATATATATATATATATATATATATATATATATATATATATATATATATATAAGTATCTAATTTGGAATGAAAATAACAAAGCTGACGATAGTTTTCGTCTTGAAGTTTATTTGACTATATACAGATTGTTTTTTCAGACAATTCAGCTTTGACATACTAAACTCTTTTCCTGACGTCTGATGGAGTTCTCATGGATGGAGTTTGTTCCGGCATGAATCTATCCTTTCTGTATAACATACTAAAATTTCAGACAGAATAATTTTTCGGCGACCGTTAAATCTCAATTTTTCAGCATGCTAGGTGAAAACTATTTTCGAAATCATTATTTTCAATCGAAATTACCTAATTAACCCGATTTTCAATCAGAAATAAGAGGTTGAAAAAAATTTATATTATATATCGAAGGGGGGAGTTGACGAAAAATAATTTGAAAATTAAGAATATTTTTCTAGATCGAAAGTAGCTTTTAGTATATAATTTGGGTTGAAAATAACAATGCTGACGATAATTTTCTTCTCGAATGTTTATTTGACTATATACAGAAGATTGTTTTTTCAGACAATTCAGCTTTGACATACTTAAATCTTTTCCTGATGTCTGTTGGAGTTCTCAGTTCGTTCTGGCATGAATCTATCCTTTCTGTATAACATACTAAACACTAGCGTTTTTCGGCGACCGTTAAATCTCAATTTTTCGCACCATCCACATGGTCAATTAAGCATGCTAGGTGGAAACTATTTTCGAAATCATTTATTTTCAACTGAAAAAACCTAATTAAACCGATTTTGAATCAGATATATCTTCACTCACATCAGTGAATCCGAAATTTGGGTTACTTGTCAAAAAATGCAGTTTTATGTATTAAACAGATCCTCCATATTGCAATACATTATCTCCGAAAACAAAAAAGTTATAGGGGCGAGCTACCTTCCGTGGACACCAACATACAGTAGTGTGCGAATTAATGTGAACACAAACGATAATTCGAAGCAATAAATATTCATTGGTTACATTTAAATGAAATCGAAAAATCAATACAATTCAAATTGTTTTGATATGAAATATGTCCTCCCTTAGCTCCAATAACTTCTTGGACACGTTTTGGCATGGAATCAATAGGTTTTTCACAATTTTCAGTTATTTTCTAGTCCCGAAACCGTATCTGGATGACAGCCTCAATGAGTTTTATTTTTGTTGTACGATCTATTTTACGTAGAATAGCTTTGAAGATTGTCCACAAATTTTCAATCGGATTAAGATCCGGTGAGTTTCCTGGCCATTCAAGGCATGATATCTTTTTATCCTTGAAATATTTCAATATTATTTTGGACACGTGACAAGGAGCAGAGTCTTGTTGAAAAACTGCTTGACCATTAGAATCAACTTTTCTCAGTTCAACTTCCAATCTATGATCTAATAAGCTTTTGTATTTTTGCGAGTTCATCATACCTTCGATTGGCACAAGGGATCCAGTACCTTTATATGAAAAGCAACCCCAGAACATCTTCTTTAAAGGATGTTTAACTGTTTGGTCAATATGAGCTGCAGTAAGTTTTTCGTTGTCACTCTTTCATACGTAACGAGATCGCTGCCCTTGTACTGAGAAATGGGTCTCATCTGAAACAACACAATCCTCCAATCTTGGACAGTCCAGCTCTTGAAATTTTTTGCCCAATCATATCGTTTTTCAATCATAGGAGCTGTCAATAACTGTTTCTTTTGAGATCTAATTGTTTTTTTCCTACCTTCTAATAGTCGTGGAGTCATGAATGATAACTCCAGTATGTGCTAAGTCTTTCTGAAGTTGTTGGCTTGTTTTTCTAGGGTTTAATTTACTTTCTCTTATTGAAAAACCTTCATCCCTTGCTGTTGTCTTTCATTTTCTTAAACATTTTCCTCTTCTGTTCACCTCAATAGTCTCAGTGTCTTTTTTTGCTTCAAAATCATATTTACGGTTCCTAAACTCATATTACACTCATTGGCAATATCTCTTTGAGTCATTGATGTGTGTTAATTCAAGGTAATAATCTTAGTGCGCTTTCAGGGACTAATATACATCCTCAAAAATTTCAGTCTAGTACGGTCCTAGTTCAGCTTACTCCACCAACAATAAATTAATTCAGAAAACAACCAAATTACAACGCGTCTGTAGCGTCACACGTCTAAATATTCACTGACTGTCAGAACTGTGAAACCAAATGACCGCTAAAATAACATAAACGTGTTGCCGACTGCGAAAAACAATAAAATTTCGAAAATTATGATGTGTTCACATTAATTCGCACACTACTGTAAGTTCCGCAAGCACGAAAATGAATATAGAGGAAGAAAATATGAATATAGAAATTAAAAATATTCAAACTTAAGTTGTGCAATAGATCTCTATTTCTTTAGAAACTGATGATACAGCAGAATAACCATTTTTGCATGAATATATAATATCGATGTATCAGAAGCTATTTTATTTTGTAATGTCTGAAACTCAAAGAATTATTGAAAATCAGATTTCAAGTTCACGACTAAAGCATATTATTTATGCAAGTAGGTATTTGATATATTTCAAAAGCGAATCACAGTCTTGTTGCTTCAGAGCTAGTAGATACTTGTTTAGAATTATGTTTTCTCGCACTGTAATATCCAAAGTTTGGATCGGTTGGACTAACAACACTTTCACGAGGACTTTGAAAAAATCTTGATTCCGCGCTATCTGGAATTGGTGAGTTGTGGCTTGAACATTCACAGGAGTTACTTGAATCAGAGCATTTTGGAAAGGACAGTAAATTTTCAGTCGATTTATTCCTGTGAGAATATCTACGCTGGTTATGTACAGTAAACTGCGTAGGTTGAGCTGGTTGTTTATCTGTTCGAGAAAACTGTGTACTTTGTGTTTTATTACTTGAATTCGATCGAATACTTCCTGTTTTACTATTTTTGCCTACAGTATCTATGTATTCATATCCTCCAAACCCATAACCACCATAAGCTTTTGTCGCTAGATTATCCCAGGATTTTGGTTTCATACTATACTGAACATAAATTGGTTCATTAGATGGAGGCTGAGAATATCTTTGGCAATCGTACTTAGATTTGTCAGTTGTATATTTATGAGAATTAGTATCACAGAAACCATTCCAGTAAAGAGTATCTGTACTTAAGGAAGTGGTACAGCTTGCAGAACTTTCTCCCGCATTGACTGGCACAACAGCACTGAGTTCGCTAGAAGTACATGAATGCAAACTGCACTGACTTAATAAACCGGTATCTAGTTGGAAATATCTTCTTGGTGCATGTTGAATACGATTATATGAAAGTGACGTCTGCGATGCTTGAGAATGTGGGCGGGATCTTGGTGGCCTTTGCTTCTGGGTTTGTATATCACTCTGATTCTCGTCTTTCCTAGAATCTCTCCTTTTCGTGTGATCTTTATGGTGTTTCTGTCTCCTACGATTAGGTACACAATGTGGATCGCAACAGGGGCTAGCTAAATCGTAGGCTTCTAAACTTGTATTGTCTGAGTTATTGGGTAACTGTACGCAGGGATTGCACAGATTTCCTGCGTATCCATGACAAGTAGAAACCTTTTTCTGTTTTTCCACGCCACAAATATTTGTCTGGTTTCCTTTGTTCAATTTCGTTTTTGGTACACTCGGTGTTTTAACGACTAGATGGTGATCATTAATATTCTTCCCATTATCGAAAGTCAAAAGATATTCACTACCACTAGGTGTGGAATGTAGTAAATACCGACAATGTGAATCTAAATAACGATAAGCGAAATTAAAAGCGGAATTTTTTGAATGTTGAACTTCAGCTACATCTTCTGTTGAAACAGTTGGCCTATAATAAGAATACGATGTCTGAGAAGGTGTAGATCGATCGTCAGTTGAAATTTGTTGGGAGACTTTTTTTCTTGCTGGAAGGCTATGTGTTTTCCATTTTCCTTCTAATAGATCTTTCTCAACTATACAAACTTTTTCCAGTTCCGCCATTTTATTTTGAAGTATTCTCTGTAACTGTATGTAACGAATATGAAGTTCAACCTGAAACAAAAGATCTGATTAAACCAGTCATAATAAAGAATAAAGTATAAACTTTAAAATAAAAACACTTGGCTTATGTTTCACAATATAAAAAATATTTAGATACTGTATTTAGCAGTAGCGAAAAGTCGGTATGTTTCGAGTTATGAACTCATTATCAAGATTGACTACAGGAGAGTATTGCATCGTAATTTATAAAACAGACAAAAGCAAAGGTGATACCTGAAAATCAATTTGTTCGTTTACAAGGGGTAATTGACTATTATGGGCGGAACTTATTTCGAGAAGGTCAAGGCGTTTACCCTTGTTACCTGAATGTAACAATTTGGTTTTGTTGAAATCCAGGAAGTGATTGAATTTTATACAATGTTCAGAGAAGCCAGTGGTATTTTTGTTTTGTAAAATTGACTTTTTATGTTCTTCAACACGAATATTTATATTCCTTCCTGTCTGTCCAATATAGAAAGCAGGACATTCGTCGCAAAATATTTTGTAAATTCCACTGTTTTGTCCGATGTTAGATTTTTCTTTATTATTGACCAAGAATGACTTCAAGTTTCTTTTATTTGTACAAATTGTTTTAACGTTATTTTTCGATAGTCTGTTACAAATTTTGCTACTCAAATTAGGCACATAATTTATAGGGAAGTATTTTTGTTCTTCATTAATACTGAAGTTAATACAATTAAATTATTAGCCATCAATAACGGTCACAATGAAAGTCTTATCGACAAGTTCATTGGGAAAAAACGAATAAAGTATCTGTTGCATTCAATATACCCCATATATTAATGAAGAACAAAAATACTTCCCAATAAATTATGTGCCTAATTTGAGTAGCAAAATTTGTAACAGACTATCAAAAAATAACGTTAAAACAATTTGTACAAATAAAAGAAACTTGAAGTCATTCTTGGTCAATAATAAAGAAAAATCTAACATCGGAGAAAACACGGGAATTTACAAAATATTTTGCGACGAATGTCCTGCTTTCTATATTGGACAGACAGGAAGGAATATAAATATTCGTGTTGAAGAACATAAAAAGTCAATTTTATAAAACAAAAATACCACTGGCTTCTCTGAACATTGTATAAAATTCAATCACTTCCTGGATTTCAACAAAACCAAATTGTTACATTCAGGTAACAAGGGTAAACGCCTTGACCTTCTTGAAATTCTCGAAATAAGTTCCGCCCATAATAGTCAATTACCCCTTGTAAACGAACAAATTGATTTTCAGGTATCACCTTTGCTTTTGTCTGTTTTATAAATTACGATGCAATACTCTCCTGTAGTCAGTCTTGATAATGAGTTCATAACTCGAAACATGTCGACTTTTCGCTACTGCTAAATACAGTATCTAAATATTTTTATATTGTGAAACATAAGCCAAGTGTTTTTATTTTAAAGTTTATACTTTATTCTTTATGATGTTTCATCAAGTGATGTGCGAGAATTCAATCTCAGTTATTAAATACTAGTCTTAAATAGAAGAATTTATAAGAAAATTCCATTTTTAAATAAATCTAATAGAATTGAGCACAAGATTAACTCATTTATATAATAAATACGCATTTAAAAAAATCTCACGTGAGATTCGAGGAGGGGGGGAGAGGGTCGAGCAAAATCTGAAGAAATCTCACCATGGGGGGAGGGGAGATCGACAAATCACCAAAATTATCTCACGTAATTAATAGATGCCCCCTCTGCAAAAAGTTGGAAATACTGTAACTTGTAACGTTGTTGCTCGCGCATCAACGTTAGTTGTGCGCAAGCTGGTTATTCCACTGGAGGGGCAAGCTCGTTATTCCACTGGAGGGGCAAGACACTGCCTATCAGTGTTGCCGTTTGGAGGATAATTATCCGAAAATAGGATAATTTGAAGCTTGGAGGATAATGATGGGGATATTTTTATTTTGAGGATAATTTGCGGATCATTTTTGACTGTTTTGGTTACCATACATTCTCTCGGTGGTTGAAGTGATCTCGCGATTTTTATCGTTTCGATTATTGAGTCGATACTTCGAATAACGAAAAGGCATGATAAATGTCAAATGACGTCACCCTTGCATTCCTTAGGAACTTGATTTAAAAAAGAAGAACTAGGAATTAGGTATCACGCATAGACAATGTTACTTTATCTATGGTGTCATGGTGAATCAAGATATCAAGAACCTAACCTAAAAAAGTAAAATCAAAAATTATCAAAAGTTTATAAAAATTTTTGCTGTAGTATCTGCTTCAATTCTTCACACCAAAACAAGGTGTTACCGAATGTGGAGGTTGCGTTCAATTTGAACCCTCATATGAAATGTTAGTACAAAATAGGAAAATACCTGTACACTTAATACCAAAGAATATTTTAGTATTTTAATATGAATAATTCTATCAGAAATTGTAGTCATGAGATAATATTTTTTGATCTACGTACAGTAAAAATCGTGTGGATAAAAACAGGATATTTGTAAATATTCGGAAGATAAAAGAGGATAATTTGAGTTCCTTTCAAGGATAATTTGGTAATGTAGCTGCGGCAACACTGCTGCCTATATAACCCGAGCACCGAGAATGCAGAAGGCAGTTCTTGGGTTGGGAGGTACTGACTCCTAGGAACTCTCTCCTAGACTGGTTATTGACCAGTCTAACTCCCGTCCGTCGGCAAGTATTGATTGCCGACAAATTCCTGAGACTGGGTATTGACCAGTCTCTTCCCGTTCCGTCCGACAAGTACTGATTGTCGGAAACCCTCGTAGGTTGGGTATTGACCAATCTATTCCGTTCCGTCCGACAAGTACTGATTGTCGGAAACCCTCGTAGATTGGGTATTGACCAATCTATTCCCGCTCCGTCCGACAAGTACTGATTGTCGGTGAATTCCTAGACCGGGAGCTGACTAGCTTGCAGTGGCCAACGGGGTTGACCAGCTGGCGGCGACGAAACCGACCCCGGTCCCCGTAATCACGTCAAGCAGAATCGCGGACCTAAGAACGCAGAGATCCAGCACATCCCTACACTTTGCTCTTTCCTCGACTGACAAAGGACTGCCTGCGCACTGGAGGTGCGGTCGACGCAGCGAAACGAGACCAGAGCAGAAGCAGATGCGCGCTGGGCCATATTATTTAATTAATTTGATTTCTGTTAATAATTTACTGTAAATAAACTTGTATATAACTAAAAGATACCTTCTTTATAATTCAGGAGAACCGACACGAAAACTCCGTTACAATACATACATACCTTCCTCACACAATCTTCGAATAAAACAACCATCCTCATTCTGGAATCACTACTCTTGATGAAGTTAACCAAGGTTTTATGGTCAGCTTTTTCCATATCTGTACCATTAATGGACAATATCACATCGCCTTCGCGCATTCCTGAACGATAAGCAGGACCGTCGTAATCAACATAATCTACATAAGTTATCATTTCTATTTCTTGTTCTTTCTTGTAATGAATACCATAACTTTGAAGTGTGAAACCATATGATCCATTTTTTTTCTCTACTATAATTGTACGCCTTCTGCGATCTTCTTCTGGCTTAGTCACGGTCACCCGATCAGGTTGAACTCGTTCTAGGATTTGGTACTAAAAAAAAAAACTTTTTAGATGAAAAATAGTGAGTTTCAAAGTTTTTTAAGCATTCTAGAGTCATTTGATCAAACTAAGAACCCAGAAAACTCGACTCTCGATAACTCCCGACACATTTTTTGGTTTTGAAAAACGAAACAAAACATAACACGCACGGTATTTTCGCAAAAAGCTAATTTAATTTACAGTAATAATTATGCTTATAGACTATTACAGAGCAGTGAATATAATTATATATATATATATATATATATATATATATATATATATATATATATATATATATATATATATATATATATATATATATATATATATATATATATATATATATATATATACTTATATACTAGAAGATCTGAAACAGATCTGCATACAAAGAAATATAAGAAGCACTCAAATGTAAGCACAAAAATAAACACCGAATTCATCGGGATCTCATTGGGACATAAACTTTCAACAACGATGGTCGAATATTTCACCAATTTTTCTCGGAGGCATACTTTTCATCAATTTATCTACCGATCTTTTCAATTGTAGAAAATATTTTGAGGATTGTATGCTCTCTGGTAGGGAATTGAATACAGACGGACCCAAAACATTACAGGATCTCTGTCCTACATTCTTGAATGCATAAAGTCCTCGGACCTATACTCTGTTTTTCATTTATATCAATTTACCAACTTGTATACATGTAACCTGACGCTGGGTGTGTGCTTTTCGCAGATGATACTACCGTGCATGTCACAGGGGAGACCGTGACTGGGAAACTGGCAGCTGTTCGTGCACAGACAGAAGAGTGGTTTATGGCAAATAGGCTTCTCTTAAATGCAGACAGAACACAATCTGCACTTTTCTCTTTACGTGGGGTTGGCGGCAGGGAGGCGCAACAAATTAAATTTCTTGGTGTGGTGATCGATAAAAAAGCTTATGTGGGTTGAACATGTTGTGTGTGTGTGTGTGTGTGTGTGCGAGATTGAGAAGTGGTGTGTTTGTGTTGCGTAACCTGACAGGATGTGTGTCATCGAACACTATAAGATCAGCGTACTATGCACTGTTTCATAGTATTATGTCCTATGGCATCGTTGCTTGGGGGGTTCGTCGCATGTCTCTCGTGTCTTTGGCTAGCAGAGGAGAGCCCTTAGAGTCATGTGTGGGCTGAAATACAGGGAGGACTGTAGGGCTGCTTTCTCCAGCATTGGTATCCTAAAATTTCCATCACTATACATCTTGCATAATCTGTTGCTCATTAAACAGAATGAAGAGTCATTTCAGTCCCATGGTGAGGTCCATGATCATGACACCAGGATTAAACACAACCTTATTGGCAAGTTTTGTAAGCTGAAGAGGTGCCAAAGTAGACTAGATTTTATAGGAATTAAACTTTATAACAAATTACCTCGCAGTGTTAGGTTATTATCTTTTAGATGCTTTAAGAATAAGTGTAAGGATATTCTGTGCAAACATGCCTTTTATAATGTGGAAGAGTACCTGAACTTTACCTACCAACACTGAACCACTATTTTAATTCATATTCTGATGCTATTTTGTTTTCGTGTTCTTACTTCTATGTTTTTATTTAAGCGTAAGGTGTTCTGTATTATAAAATTAATCTCTGTCAGTGTTGTTTTATGTGCTCTGTTATACATAATGTGACTTGTGGTCTTCTGTATATACAATTGTATGTTATCACCAATAAAATTTGAATTTGAAAGGTATGATATACTCATTTTTATGGCGTGTAATATACTCATATAATGACAGAGAACACTAACCTTTGTACTCATATATAACCGGAAACTTGGATAACTGTATGTATCCAATAGGGAAAAACCATGACATTGTGCGCCTTCCACTGTACTCAATATTACAACTCCAATTAATAGAATTTATATTTTCATTCTGTATTTACATACTGGTATGTATTTAAATAGAAATATTCATAAACTACATATTGTTATAAATAAGATAATTAGTTTAGTGACGTGTGGAGTTTCACGTTTTTCCCATTTATATTTAATTAAGTATGAAGGTCAGCTATATACTCATTTTGCTCTCTTGAATACTGTATTAATTAATATATCAGGCAGGAATGAATTATAGATTTCGTTTAATTATATCCCCGTTTACGTGGAATATAACTAAATCTTAATGTTTCATAGCGAATAGCTGCATAAATATTACATTGCCGTGTCTGTAGTTTTACCTGCGTGAATAATATAACTTCCTATTACTCACTTTTGGATGAAATAATGCAGTTTTAATTCTTAACTGTTTTCGATTTCATTAGGTATTATGTCTAGGAAAGGTCAAGATTTAATGTAATATCTTAAGTGTTTATTATTATTTCAAAAAAACATGTCTGATTTTAACGATAACTATAATTAGGCTTGCCATATTTTTGGGGGTAAAACCGGGACACATTAATATGGGATGGCCATACCGGGGGGTCTGGGGATTCCATACCCCAAGCGAGGGGTTCTCCCCAGAATTATTTTTTTTTAAATCAGAACCGAAATGGTGAGTTTTAATTAAGCTTTTTTTTAAGCCTCGCTAGTGACGGGAGGGGGGAGTCTGGAGCCCTAAATTGTTAGTTCTACAAACCATTTAAGAAAAATAACGGAATTTTCGCTACTTAAAATATATTATCCTTTCTAATGATATTTTTTTCTGGTCTACCATCTAGAAAGAAGTGTTAATAAAATAAAATTTAAAATACTTCAGTCTTTTTTTTGAAACTATAACTTCTCGTCTAATTACAAAAACAATTATTAAAAAAAGTGCATATGTCGGAAGTGAAACTTCTTTGGCAAACTAATTTATTGAGATAATTTATGAAATATTTTTTTTTATATTTTATGAAAAATAGTCCCCCCCCACCCCCCCCCCCCCCCACCCCCCCCCCCCCCCACCCCCCCCCCCCCCCACCCCCCCCCCCCCCCACCCCCCCCCCCCCCCACCCCCCCCCCACGTCCAACGGTCCATGTCCAACGATTTTACCCGAAAGCCTATAGTTGTGATTGGTCGACAGTGTGTGAGACTTAGGTGCAATCGGTGTTGCCATTTACATGTGTTTTCCTTTTCTATTGCAATGAAGTATTCATTCGCAGTATTCGTACCGTTGTTTGCTTTTCTGTGGCAGGCATAATGAACGTTGAAAATATACCTTTTTATGCCTCTACAGCGTTGCCACAAATCTTGAAATGAATGAAATGCAGTAAATGTAAATACCATTATATAATGTAGGTTGAAAGGAAGGTAGAAGCATAAAATAATATGATTTTGATTAATATGAATATGCTGAATGCTGACTATTCATATAATATATTAGTGATACACGGAATATTATTGAGGAAGAGGCTTAGCCTCCTTAGCCGCCCCTGATTTATTTTCACAGCTGGTTTTATATATATATATATATATATATATATATATAATATGGATATATATATATCATATATATATATATATATATATATATATATATATATATCAGGGGCGGCTAGTACAAAGGAGCTAAGGAGGCTAAAGCCTCCTCAATAATATTTCCTTGTATCACTAATCATATTATATTGAATAGTCAGCATTCAGCATATTCATATTAATCAGAATCATATTATTTTATGCACCTACCTTCCCTTTCAAACCTCCATTATATAATATAATTTATTAATTAAGATAGAAGGTATTTACATTTACTGCATTTCATTAATTTCAAGATTTGTGGCAACGCTGCGGAGGCTTAGAAAGGTATATTCTCAACGTTCATTATGCCTGCTACCGAAAAGCAAACAACGGTGCAAATACTCCGAATGAATTACTTCATTGCAATAGAAAAGCAAAACACATGTAAATAGCAACACCGATAGGAACCCAGGCTCATACAATGTCGACCAATCACAACTATAGAATTTCGCGTGACATCGAGTGAATTCGTTGGACAGCATTAATTGAATCGTCGTGTGATCGTAGTTACTAATGGCCGAAACAGCAGCGCGTTTACTTAGCTTGCTCGCGTATTGTTGTAATAGTACTTTGGTTACTGAAGTTAATTTCAAAAAGTTCAATGGTGACTTAGTGGAATATTTGTTATCCCATAACTTTAGTGCACTAAGTTATGAGGATGAAGTTTTGATAAAAACATTGCGACCTACCCCTGAATTAAACAATTTGGTGCAGCGTAACAGACAACAAAACCGCGGTTTTAATACAAGGAATTATGAGAGACATCCTTGCCTAACCGCGATCACAGGTAAAAAAATAAATTATTTTGTTGGCAGTGTTTATTTTTTACTAGTGAAAATGTCTCTGTTTGGGGCCGCTTAGGATTTTAGGATTTAATTCTATACCTAGTTGAAAGTGAGGAATTTTTCACCGATAGAGTAACTTTAAATACAGCACGCGGATTAATATCTTACTTACAAGATAAGGAATTTATATATTTTTTGAACATCTTTAAATTAATTTTTGAACAAACAGAAATAGTTTTTCAAATGTTACAGTACAAGTTTTCAGATGTAATTAACTCACGAAATCGGCTCAAGTTTCTTTTGGAAAATATTTCAGAATTTCGTGCAGAAGTTTATTTTAAAAAATTATTTTCTGTATTTCAAACTACTGATGATACGACTCAATTTAGCCCAAAACGAAAGAAATTCAGTTACGCAGATATGGAGCTTCACTATAAGCAAATATTTTATGAAATTTTGGATACCATTAGGGGTCAAATAGAAATAAGGTTCTCTGATTTTAAAGAACTGCATTTCTTCGACTTACTCAATAAAAATTTGTTAACCGGATTTTCGGCTAATTTTCCAGATAACCTTTTGGAAAATTTATGTCAAAAATACACTTTTTTTATAAGGTGGCCATAAAAAGTGAACTGTGTGTTGTTTATAATGACAATGATTAATATTAAATACCTTTTTGATAATGATTTGAATCAAGATTTACCCCAAGTTTATAAACTCTTATGTCTAATTGTTTCTATGCCGGTGACATCGGCTTCCGTAGAGCGCTCGTTTTCTACTCTTAATTAAGAGAATTAAAACTTATTTACGAAATTCAATGAGCCAGGATCGTTTGAAAAATATTAGTTTGTTGTCTATTGAAAATGAATTGGTAAAACTTTTGGCGACAGACAAAAAATTTTATGAGGATATTATAGATCTTTTTGCTAACGTTAAAGATCGCAGAATCCCGCTAATCTTCAAAAATATATAATAACTTTTTAATTGCTCTCACCAGCTGTTAACAAATTCGTTAAGTAAGTAGGTAGGTACCTATTTTGTGAAAGAAAAAAAAATTTGATGAATAGATGAATTGATTAATTGGCTGAGAAGAGTTTTTGTGTATATTGTAAATAGGAGTTGAAGGTCTCAAGGTAGACACTCGAAAGTGAAAACAAATTAATAGCTTAGGGTGCTTGTTTTACTTTGATTTTCTTTAAATTATAAGGCGATTGACCTTGAAATCCTAAAAATTTCCGCCTATGGTGTATTTTTTAACACTTCTTGTAGCCTCCTCAAACCAAATCCTCACGAGCCGCCACTGATATATATATATATATATATATATATATATATATATATATATATATATATATATATGAGAAACATCCTCTCTATATGGCTATAAAAATATTTAATGTATTACCGAAAACATTACAGAAAGTTCAGGAATATAATGTTTTTAAGAAAGGGATTCACAAATTATTAATAGATTGTGAACCTTATAATATAAGAGAATTCTCTGATTTTTGTAACTGAATGATGTATTTGATTTGACTTGTTTCCGTTTTGTAGCATTGCTTCCATTTTTGAAATAAATATTTATATTATTATTATTATTATTATTATTATATATATATATATATATATATATATATATATATAATATATAAAATGTACCTATTCAAATTCAAGCGCAAAAAGTAACAACTACTTTTTGTCATTTGGATAAACTAGATATTATTCTGTGAGTGACATACCTATCTAGGTAACGTGCAATGTTATTTATTACTGACCACATAAGTGAAGGACTTCTATATATTTGACGATAAATAAGGAATGAATGTGTCACTATCTGGTATTATAACAAACGAAGGCCATTTATGATGAGTAGTCAATATTTAGAATAAGGTACACCGAAAATTCACTGTTAAACATTACCTACACAGTTTGTGTTTGTTGCATTCAGTATACTCTAAATATTTACTGTGAAAAATACCTCGAAATTTTTATTTGTTCCTTTCGTTGAATCCCGAGCTGAAAATCCTAGAGTTCTAATTTCCACAGTTTTTTTTTAAACAATTATAGGCATAGCTTCATTAAAACTGGCTACACAAATAAAAATAATGTGAGGCTTTCCAATTTAAAAAAAAATTAATGATGATTATTTGAATTTGAGAAAAAGTGATAGTATATACAATGATATTACCTACATAATTTTGTTTTTATTGATGTTGATTTCTAAAACGTTTCTTTATTGATATCTATATTAGTTTTCAGTTGTTCAATAGCAATAATACTTACTTCAAACTATTTCAAACGATGAATTCAAGACAATGTTCCAGTGCAAAATATATCAGAAATTGGCAAAAAGAAATTACCAGCTTATTCAATATGTATCCACTATTTGTAACTGTATTATTATTGCTCAGATTTGCAAACATTTGTAATTTTTAACTCTTTAAGATATACAAAAAAATCGGCCAAGTCCGAGTCGGACTCGCGCACGAATTATTCCGTATCATTGACTATGCCCCCTTAAATATTTATTTTATTTTTTATTATTAAAGTAAAAGTACAATTAAGTAAGTATTTTGTTAATATTTCAAGTGCCTACATGTTACCTTTTAAGTCTTTTTAAGTCTGTCATTGAGTCCCCTAGTCTAAAAGTATTTAGGGCTAAGTTGAAAAATATATTGGTTGATAAATGTTTATATTCTGTAGAAGATGTTCTAAGGAAGATGTGATATTTTCTTGTTCATTCGACAATTCCTATACAGATGTTATTTTGTCAGAAAGGAAAATAAATTATTATTATATTATTATTATTTTATTGATATCGAGCAAAAATAGGCAAAAAATGGCGTTTTTTTGTAAGGGAGTCCCACTTAAATATTTATATAGCAAAAAAGTGCAGAAAAACCGCGTTTGTTGTATGGGAGACCCCCTTAAATATTCATTTTATTTTATTTTAAACAATTTAATTTCAGCTATCTAGCTGTCGCGGTTGCGGTTCTTGAGATACAGCCCCTGGTGACAGATGGACGGACAGACAGCGAAGTCTTAGTAATAGGGTACCGTTTTTACCCTTTGGGTACGGAATCCTAAAAACAACAAAATATAAGATTTTTTTTTTTTTTTTTTTTTTTTAACTCGAGGGACCTACAGTTTAACGCCGGTTCCGAACGGCCAATGGGCTTGTGAACGATGTACATTACCCAACAATTAATCTCATAATTAGAACCACTAAATTCAGGACATACACAACACCCAAGAGCAAGGTGGGAGTCGAACCCACATCCTCGGCTTACAAGCGGTATACCTTACCGCTGGTCTACCGAGGCCTCTCAAAATATAAGATTTTCGAAATGGAAATCTCTGTATTTTATAATTTGTTGTCTGTTGTCGAAGAAATTGAAGTTTTAAGCAAAAAAGACTGCCCCTTTAAAATATAAATAGTTGAGGGCATTCCTGGTTAAACAGGAAGTAGATTAGTGAAAAAAAAATTGCGCCAGATGCATTATGCATCATTGCACTTGCAAGTTTCATCAATATCAGTTTTAATGATATTTACTTAGTTTCATACTTTATAAGTTCATACCAACCCTGCATAAGTGTATAGGTATTCATGTTTTCGTTAAACATGTAGAAAAATAAATTGCACTTCAGAAAGTGCAAATCGATCAACAATTCTTTGGAATTATTTATGTAAACATTCATTTTCTCCATCATCAACTAGAATGAAGATATAAAAAATCTTCAACAACTTAAATTAACAAATACAAATAACCAAACACAACACCATATATATATATATATATATATATATATATATATATATATATATATATATATATATATATATATATAACCTATATAAAATAATTAAAATTTATATAATATTTCAGAAATACTATCCAATGTATTGAGCCAAATGTTGATTATATCGTTAGGTATATATATATATATATATATAAATATAAATATATATATATATATATATATATATATATATATATATATATATATATATATATATATATATATATATATATATATATATATATATATATATATATATATATATATATATATATATATATATATATATATATATATATATATATATATATATATATATATATATATATATATATATATATATATATATATATTTATATATATATATATATATATATATATATATATATATATTTTTTATATATTTATATATATATATATATATATATATATATATATATATATATATATATATATATATATATATATATATATATATATATATATATATATATATATATATATATATATATATATATATATATATATATATATATATATATATATATATTATATATATATATATATATATATATATATATATATATATATATATATATATATATATATATATATATATATATATATTATATATATATATATATATATATATATATTATATATATATATATATATATATATATATATATATATATTATATATATATATATATATATATATATATATATATATATTATATATATATATATATATATATATATTATATATATATATATATATATTATATATATATATATATATATATATATATATATATATATATATATATATATAAATATATATATATATATATATATTTATTTATTTATTTACGGGTAAACCCTTTAGTAACAAAAATATATATATATAATTGACAGTAGCATAAGAAGCAGAAAAATTTGTTATTCTTATAATATAATCAATTGCATGAATAGCTATTTATATATTTTATATAATCCGTATATACTATATAACCTAACTGATAGAATTTGTCATGAAAATTATAATTTCTCTTGAAATAAATTTTTGCAAATGAATGAATTTTATCAGTCATTTAAAATAACTTGTAAAAACTTACAGCAGATGAGGAGCATTCTTCTTCATTCTGATCTATTTGCGAGAGACGCCTCATTTTACAATAACAAAGATTTAATTAATACTCCAAACAAACGAATATTATCCTATAAACCGCCACTAGATTAATATTCTCCATTTTGAAACACATGTTTCGCGATGGACGTTCTAGGTCGATTATTGTAGGCATCGAGGCCAGAATCGACGCTCAACGTCGGGATGCTATTTGATTCAATCGCGAAACGACAGCACACGATATGTACCGAACATTTTATCAGGAAACATGAAACGCAGGCAGAAGCAATTTTTACTTTCACTAATCACTACACACTACACGAATATTCGTAATACATAATATAAAGGACTTCACGTTCACACTTCACACTGCTATCGCATATACTTTTGACCAACAACTGTCACCTTATGAATTGCTTCGATTTTATATTATAATAATCAGTTGTCCAGTCCCGCACAATGTAGTTTGCGTCATGAAAATAATTATGTTACAACACTGTCAATGAAAGTTGAAATTATATATATATATATATATATATATATATATATATATATATATATATATATATATATATATATATATATATATATATATATATATAATAATAATAATAATAATAATGTAGCTTTATTTCTGATACAGGCAATACATGAAACTTTATTACATTGTAAAACCTTGAAAAGAAATAGTGTCAATAAGACAACAAAAGGAAATCATACATAATATTCTAAAAATTCCCTAACTGAATAAGGTTCAATTACTAATAACAACTTAAAAACTTGTTTCTTATAGCTCCGTAGATTGGATTCAGATCTTATGTAAGCTGGAAGTTTGTTAAAATATCTTATGATGCAATACTCGGCGTTTTTCTCAGTCATATATATATATATATATATATATATATATATATATATATATATATATATATATATATATATATATATATATATATATATATATATATATATATAGTCAGGGCCGTATTAACCATTAGGCATAATAGGCAACTGTATAGGGGCCCGTGCACGCACCAAGAAAAAAAATATTCATCGAATGAAACTTTTATTTGAAAATTTGTATGAAATTCCCATAGAGATAATACAGATAGAGTAGGCATGCATATAAGTGGGAGGCGTCCTGCGGATAAAAAGAGAAAGATAATGAAATTGGTATTGCTGTCTCTCTCTTTCACTGCGCACCGCGCATGCGTGAGTCTTGATTCAAGCGGTTCAACGGCAACGACAAAATGCGTGTTCTAACCTATACCTCGATAAATAGTTGTGGAATCAGGACTCACGCATGCGCATTACGCTGTGAAAGAGAGAGAGAGAGAGAGAGAGAGAGAGAGACGGTAACACCTAAACGATTGTCTTTCTCTTTCTATCCGTAGGTCGTTCTCGCTTGTACGAGGGCCTATGGCATGCCTACTCTATCTGTAATATCTCTATGGAAATTCCTCAACAATTGCTCTCTTTCGATACATGTTGTCAATTGATGAAATTTTAAATACATACAGAACCATCTAGTATCGAGTAGTAGAACTAATAAACTGTCTTCGTTCAACAATGACTCAGAATCGTTTGAATTCATTGTCGATAATGGCCATTGAAAATGATGTAATAGAAAGGGTCAACTTACCAAGATGTTTTAAACCATTTTGTTTCTTAAAAAGTTAGAAAAGTTAATATTTAAACTTACTGTACTGTACAATACCAATAATTATCTTGGAAGTTTACATTTTCCGATTTGTACTTCACAAAACTATTTTCTTTCGTTTATTGTATTCTATTGCGTTTAACAAGATTAAATTGAAAATATCCGCTTCCCGTCTCATTTCTCTTTCCTAACCCATCATGCAACCTGGATCATCATTCATCACTTATCTATAACCTATTCATTCAGACCATTTCAATAAAGCTAACTAGTCAGGTAAGGTGATGCTGCAGCATCAACTCAAAGTAACCATGTTGTTGTAATATCACATAAGACTTTGAAGTAACAGGATACCTAGAGTCGATCATCTGGAAGATACTTACATCTCTTTATCAACTTGAAAAAAAAGACCTGAGGCCCGGACAGGGTTAATTCGGCCCTGTATATAGTATATATATATATATATATATATATATTTATATATATATATATATATATATATATATATATATATATATATATATATATATATATATATATATATATATATATATATATATATATATATATATATATATATATATATATATATATATATATATATATATATATATATATATATATATATATATATATATATATATATATATATATATATATATATAGGTATACTTATTTGCCTTTTCTCAGCAATAACTGACCATTAGTTTTTAAACCAATTTCATTGAGATGTCAAAACTTTTTTATAACCACAAAGTAGGCCTGTAAAAGTAACGAAAAGTTTGTTACCCGTATGTATTCGTTACTTTATGATAGAGTATTCGTTACTTTCGTTACTTTCGTTACTTTCGTTACTTCCGTATAAGGAAAGATTTGAACGCTTAGTTTTCGTTATCGTTACTTTCGTATGTTTCGTTACATTCGTTATCGTTACTTTCGTATAAGATTCGTTAGTAGTTTACTTTACAGATATACCGTATATACGTTAGTTTCGTATGTTTCGTTACATTCGTTATCGTTACTTTCGTATAAGATTCGTTAGTTCCCTATAATATAACGATAATTTGAAAGATTTAAGCTCATATTCCTTATTGCATTAATATTTATGTGTCGTTATTTATATTTAGTATGATTTATTGGATTATAGCACACTTTCCTGTAGGCTAGGGTTATAGATAGCTGATTGCATTTTATTAATTACAATAAAA
>JARQZK010000763.1:472500-475000 GCA_030704885.1 Cynegetis impunctata
TTAGTCCCGCCAACTCTGGACACTTGCATACCATGTGTTCAGCTGTTTCTGCTTCTGATCCACAGAGCCTACAAATATCATCTGCTGACTTTCCCATACGGTACAAATGGTACTTGTACCGACAGTGCCCTGTCAGCAGTCCAACCATCACCCGAAGCTCAGCTCGTGACAGCCTCAGGAGCTTTCTGGCATAGGTCTGTGAAATCTTTACGAACTTCTTTGACTGCGTGAGTCCAGGAGTGTTTCTCCAGAGGGTTACTCTATTATCCAACTCCCATTGTTGAACCGCTGCCTTATATTGGTCTTTTCCAAGACCACAGAAAGGCTCAGGTCCAGCAGGTGTTAACCTTGATGCACTTTTTGCAAGTTCATTGTCAGTAGAGATCCCTGGGACCTCAGCGTGGCCTGGCTGTCCGTGGTGATGTAGATATGCGCCCCTTTGAGGTTCATTTTTAGGCACTCCTGAGCGCATACGTAAACAGCCATTATTTCGGTCTGTAGAATAGAGGGTTCACTTCCCAGGGATTTAGAGATCCTCAGTTTAGGTCCATATACCCCAATGCCAGTGCCTCTCTCTGTTTTTGATCCATCGGTAAACCATATGGAAGACTTTTTGTCCAAACGATTAATAAAACTTATTGCACTAGGACGGTCAGCTATGACCGTTTCAAAGTGCGTTTCGAAATCGAAGATAGTTGGCATAACATCCGATGGTTTTGCCAGGAGTTTTGAATCCAGTTGATTCAGTATCCTCATATGTCCAACCCAGTTTCCAGGTAGGAGCTTCCCTTTAAGGGATATTCTCATTGCTTCCAGCAGGCTGCATTTCCTCACATGTACATGTAAGGGAGGCAGATCAAGTATGACCTCAAGCGCTGCTGTGGGAGCTGTACGCATAGCTCCCGTAACACCAATGCAGGCCAGCCTTTGCAGTTTTTGCAGCCGGTTGCGTGTGGTGACCTCTTCGGTTTTTGTCCACCATGCTAAAGACGCATAGGTGACAATCGGGCGTACTACCGCAGTGTATAACCACAGTACCATTTTCGGTTTCATGCCCCAGGTCTTTCCAAAGAGTCTTTTGCAGGCCCACATAGCCGCTGTGGCTCTGGAAAGAGTCCTATCTATATGTTTCCTCCAGTTGAGTTTACTGTCCAGGAAAACACCTAGATATTTGCATTCACTAGAGAAGTTTAGAGTCTGGCCATTTAGTACCGGAGCTTTATTAATGTTAATATACAATAAAGCATTTACACACGTCAGAGGTAAAAAAGAACAATTAATTTGCATTACGGACAAAAGCGTGTTGTTTTTTGCCCATTGGAAATTTCTACTAATTGAATATGTTATTATTAGTCCATTTTATTATGTTTACAGAAATAAATTCGTTTCAGGTTCTCAGAAATCACCAAAAGGTCGCAGACAAAGAACGACTTCACTAAATCACCAATCTGTCAACAAAGCAACTACCGAATCCGTAATAAGGACAACCCAACGCACTATTTACACTGCGGGCCGACCACCTTGGTATAATAGTGAAGGACAGAAAGTTGAACCATTCGTAATTGGTGAGTATCTATTTATATCATAATCATCAAATCAAGTATTCATAATATTCTCTCTCTATATATTGTATAGTAAAATATTATTCTGATATCTTAAACTAATCACAAACTGTTGGATATTTATATTGTCACATTTTAGTTTTCATTTTTTTAGTTTTATATAACTTGAATGCAACAAACATTGCTATCGATGATTTAAACTTTGATAATAACAAACATAGAGTTTTGTGAAGAGGCCAGCATAATATCTACTATAGAGTTTGCTAGAATGTTTGTTTGTCATCGGCGTGTACTCTGTGTCGTCATAATTTCATCCCTATACTCACCTCTTACCAGTGACGTCTTCTTGTACAACCTACCTCCCAGTTGAAAGGCCCGGGTTCTGTTTTTTCAACCTCCGCTGTGTCAAGAAGACCATGACCCAGACTAAGCTTTAGAGTTTGCTTAACTCGATTACCTCTAGCTCTACTCTCTCCCATTTCTTCAGGTTTCCCACCTCCTCCCTGACATCACTTCCATCAGCCTCTCCTCTATGAGTCTGGCTTGTTCTGAGGTTACACACTTATGTATGATGGCCAGCTTCTACAAGTTGCGGGCCGCTATCACATATAAGATATGTTACATATCTCTTAAGTATCTAATTTAACTTATTTGAAATTACATAATAAGTCCTACAATGGTTACGTTCACATAATGATTAAGTTTGAGTACTTCTGTAATTCCATTTAAAATAAAGATACATGGTATAGTGAAGTAATAATAGCCTTAATGTTATTTGCTTTTTATTGCACGGCTGTCATTATTAAAATCATAATTCAATTTGAATATAGTAAAAACAAACTTCATTCAAGCATGATTAATGAATTATTTGATTCCTCTAGAAAAAAATTATATCAATATATCAATAATATTATATCAATAGTTATAGACAATTCACA
>JARQZK010000763.1:480000-542500 GCA_030704885.1 Cynegetis impunctata
AAAAAATAATAATAATGTTTATTGTGAAAAAGTAATACATAATGATAATTAACACAATAGGGATCGGTTCAGTTTCCTGATCTTCCACCGACCCTCATATCAAATCTGACATGTAATTACAAAAATTTACATGTGTACAAATCACATATTCACCAATTGTCAGTAGAACTTTCCTTTTCATGTATATATATATATATATATATATATATATATATATATATATATATATATATATATATATTCCTTGCAGGGCATGGGTATCAGAGGTGTCCCGCATGCACTTTTTGCATCTTACCTAAGTAAAAGAACACAATGTGTTAAAATCCATGGATATTTAAGCTCAACCAGGCAGGTAAACTGCGGGGTGCTGCAGGGTACCATACTTGGACCAGAGCTGTTTATTATGTATATCAATAACTTAATCTCCATACAACTGGAGAGATAAGCTATGCAGATGACATTGTCATTTTTTATCAAGCAAAAAGCTGGATTGACCTGAAGAACAAAATTGAACTAGACTTACCTATTGTCTTTGATTGGTTTAATCACAAGCTATTGACAATAAATTTTGAAAAGACGTACTACCTACCTATGTCTAGCTATGTCAATCACCTTCCTAAGTATGATACAATAAACATTAATAACCAAGGAAACAATATAAAACTGAAACAGACACACAAAATCAGGTATCTGGGTATAACTGTGGATTGTCACCTTAGATGGGATCACCATATCACATCCCTTGTAGGAACTTATGCGTTCTATTCTAGGAAGATGTAGATCCTTCAGTTCTGTTCTGGAATTACCACAGTTGCGTATGTTTTACTTCGGTCTAATAGAATCGAGATTATCATACGGTATACTGGGATGGGGTGGAGCATCAGACTGTTATATAAAACAGTTATTAATTCTTCAAAAGACAGTTCTAAAAATGTTTCTGAATAGAGAACGCACTCATCCTTCGGAGCTATTGTTCAGGGAAGCTCACGTATTAGATCTGAGGAAATTATACTTTAAGAGAGCAGTTTCATATTATTATAGGGATAATGAATTCATTAAAAATCAAGTGCTTTGCCACGGATATTGCACGAGACGCGTTGGGGCCTCTAAAATAAAGACTATTCCATCAAAAAAGAGTATTGGTCTCAAGTGCTTAGCATTATTAGGGCCGAGATTTTTAAATCTTCTGCCTGCAACAATATTGAATTCTCCTTCATTTTGTTGCTTTAAACGGAGAATTAATATATTCCTTTTGGGTGAAGGTGCTAGTCCAGTGGATGAGCTCTTTTCCTCTTAATGTATTGTTGTGATGTGTTTTTGCTGTGATAGTACGCTATTTCGCGGATACCTTATCTTTGTGAATTATATAATATAGGCGGTAATGTTTAGTATACCGTAAATCTTTTTTTCTCATAGACAGCCAGAGGCTTTATGGGTGTACATTGTACATTTAAGGTTTTTATTTGGACGCAAGTGTAAATTTATTTTGAATGAAAATTGTTATATGTTATATATTGTGCACTTGAGGGCAAATAAACTTATTATTATATATATATATATATATATATATATATATATATATATATATATATATATATATATACATCTATACATATGTATACTTATCTAAATATGTATATATTTCACAGAGAGGTCTAAAAATTCGAGAGGAGTTAGCTCAAGCACATGCATTTAGCGGACAACCATTGCCGGACACCGTAAAACTGTTGCCAACGACTCCACAGATAAGAGGTTTACACACATTTATCAGAAATAAAGCCACAACCCGGGACGAATTCATTTTCTATAGTAAAAGACTTATCAGGCTAGTAATAGAGTACACTCTATCTTTAATGAAATTCAACGAAACTATGGTGGAGACACCGCAGGGAGTTACATATAGTGGTGAGTTATGTTCGTACCTATTAATTATTTTTTGATTAACAAAACTAAATTTGAATTTACTACGTTTATTATCACAAAATATTTTGAAAAATATAACACTGCGATTGCAATTTCGGTCGACCGAAATTGCAATCGATTTTGTGTTATATTTTTCAAAATATTTTGTGATAATAAACGTAGTAAATTCAAATTTAGTTTTGTTAATCATGTTAAATTATCACGTAGTAACGACGGATTCCATCAACTAATTATTTTTTGAGTATATGAACTAAAAAATCTTAATAATTTCTAGCCTAAACATGAAGAGGCGTTAAAAATATTGTAGCATTATGATTATGCTTGATTTTAAAGATAGCATCGAAAATTTTGGGATTTTTTTTAACCATTATTTTTATTCAGTGATTTTTCTAATAAAAATGAATATTGATGCGTTATCAAATTCTTACATTCAATACGCAAATTGAAGCCAAGATGAGAGTTGGTTACTCAAACCACACACTACAGCCACTTTAGATACCATTCGAAAATTCACTATATAATAATTGGCTACCGTCAAAAGATAATAATAATAATAATCTTTATTTTCAACAATCCCTGCGACCCCCTCCCAATCTGGAGGTGTGTAGCACTGAAATGAAAAAAGTCAAAATGCAAAGCTACAACAGAATACATTAACAATCACATCAATTACATATCTGTTGCAACTAAAATATTCGAATTAAGTAAATATAATTATTGTTTTTTACAGAAAATTTCAAACTGTTGTAGGTTATATGGTTCACATCTTAAGATAAAGCAGTAAATAGTTCTCTTAAAAGTCTTGTATTCTTTGATTTTTTGTATAGACTTTGGAAGTGCATTATATACCCTCAATGCTGCATACTGTGGATGTTTTTCTCGCAATGTAGAACGGTGAATAGGATAGAAATAAGTATGGACTTGTCTACCTCTATTCCCATTCCTGTATTCATCAAAGTAGTGACTATTCTTTTGGAGAAATAGGAGAAGTCTATAAATATACAGGCCATATACAGTCAGTATGTTATTTTGTCTGAATAAAGTTCTGCACGATTCCCTAAATCCCTTTCCTAAAGTTGTGCGTAATGTCCACTTCTGTAGGATAAACATTTTTTCCATATAAGATGACCCACCCCAAAAAATGATGCAATACGACATGACAGACTGGAAATTTGCATAGTAGACAATCTTCATCACATCTATTGCAACTTGCTTGTTCAATATATTGAGTGTATCTATCACAGAACACAGCTTTCCCTTCAGTTTGTCAATATGGGGATACCACCTCAACATGCTGTCAACTGTAGCCCCCGAAAACCTTGCCTGTTGTCCAACATTTATTTTTTGGTCCCCATAATACAATGCATCTGGTGACACCCAGCTTGTTCTTTTGGTACTGAAGAATATACATTCAGTTTTCTGTATATTCATTACAAGTTTATTATTAATGCACAATTCCTCCACATTGCCCATAATAGACTCCAAGGCAAGAGTAGAGGAGTAGACATTTGCAGTACGTATCAAAATGTTTGTATCATCCGCATATATAATTGGTTGACAGTTTTGTCTTGGTAAGTATTTTGTTATATCGTTTATATAAATGATAAATAATAGTGGCCCCAGAATGCTACCTTGAGGTACCCCCACAGTTGATATCACCTCATCTGAAGAATATGTGACTCCCTTCACAGTAACAGAAACTTTCTCTTTGCGATTTGTGAGGTAGCTTTTTATAAAGTCAAGTTGTTTACCCCTTATTCCAGATAATTCCATTTTGGAGAGTAATATTTTATGGCATACAGAGTCAAAAGCTTTAGACAGGTCAAGGAACAGTGCAGCTGGAACCTCACCTTTTTCCAATGCTACTTACAATAGCACGTGTTAGTTCGAAAATAGCAGTTTCGCTATTTTTGCCGCTTACAAACCCATGTTGACTGTTTTGAATAACACTGAACTTCTTAAAGAATTTGAGCATTCTGTTTGCTAAAATTTTCTCGAAGATTTTAGAGAATGAACTCATTAAACTGATTGGTCGGTAGTTCCCTAGTTCAGTGGAATCACCTTTTTTATGAATAGGTCTAATAACTGCTATCTTTAGTGGATCTGGAAAAATACCTTCTTTGAAAGATAGGTTCATTATATGAGTCAGAGTTGGACCTACTATATGAATACATCTTTTTATAACATTCATGGGAATTCCATCATATCCACTCGAGTAATTGTTTTTCATTGACATAACTGCCGTAGTAATCTCACATTCTTCAATGTCAAAAACATAAAATGATATTTGAAGAGGTATAAAGATATTAGTGTTTGTGGGTATTTCGAAGCAACATGTTTTTCATATATCGAATAAACATTTGGAATTATAACTGCATGTTGTAGGTCACTGAAGAGCTTAAATGCATTAGAAACCTAGCTGAGTTACTTAAGTAAATAAAATTCAAGTTTTTGTCGTGAATAAGTAACTTTATGAAACATGAATAGACAACTGCACTCCTGCAATCAAACCGTAGTCGAATATGTGATTAAAAAATGTCGATTCGGCGATGGGAAAATGATGGCGAGTTGTTTTTGGGATACTCACTTCGACTTGAAGATGAAACTTTATGCCCAGGAAAGAAATAAATTTTTGGGGACAAAATCTATTCAGATACCGTTTCTCCATAATTTTCCTACCTAGCTTATTTAATAATGATGAGCAGGATCCCCCCTGATACTACCCATCATTATCAATAAGCTAGCTAGGAAATTATGGAGAAACGGTATCCGAATAGATCGTGTGTTCACCAGATCTTGTCCTCAAAAATTTGTTTCTTTCCTAGGCATAAACTTTCGTCCAGAAGATAGATAACTCCGTAGAATGAAGACAGTCGCATTTATAAACAATTGTTTTGCAAAAAACAAGATGACATATACTATTTGAACGTTGGAAAAAATGTATAAAATCACGAGGAAATTATAATGAGAAAAATGAAACTCAAGCACTCGAGTCTAAATTAGATTGAATCTATGCAAACTAGCCTTGCATATCTGGTGCCTTGGCCATTTTATTTATTTTATGGAGAGCCGACAAAAATTTCCTTGTTTGTTTGTATAGTTTTTATATTCAATTCCAATTTTTTTCAGGCAAGCGAATGGCAACTGATAAAATTTGTGGTGTGTCCATATTGAGAGCTGGAGAAACAATGGAGCAAGCAGTATGCGATGTATGCAAGGATATAAGGATCGGAAAAATTCTCATCCAAACCAATTTACAAACTGGGGAACCAGAGGTAAACGAAATATTTTTTCAAATTGGTATATGCATGATACTATTGACAAACATACCCCCTAGTACGGAGCGGTACACGAGTTAACAATGCACCGAGTTTTCCCACCCACCTTAACGATAAATGTTAAAAATGTCAAGTTGGTGATTACAGTCGATGGAAAATAATAGACAGCTGTTTCATTTTTCTAGGACTCATCAGTATAATAATAATTTCAAATGTTCTCGGGAATATGGCTCAGTCAAAAAGAAGATTTACTTCATGTTATTTATTATTATACAGAGCAGAATTATTGACCTTAGGAATTACAGGTAGTCAATCAAATTGAAAGTAAATTTGAAGTCAATACCCAATACACAGTATTCATCAGGAAATTTTTGATAGATTCAGTCATGAAAAGCTCTTTCGGAATTCGAAGTTCAAATTTGGGTATATTGCTAAAGAGGAAATAGCTAAACATGTTGAAGCTATCAAATCAAATGCAATAGTTGTTGATGGTATCAGTCTGAAAATGCTCAAATTGGCACTGCCATATTGTATTCAGGCATTGAGGGACATTATAGATGATTCTTTGACTAGTGGAGTGGTTCCTACCATATGGAAAAAGTCTGTGGTAATACCTTTGCCGAATATTTCTGTTTACGGAGGAGTTATCACATCTAAGACCTATCAATATTTTAACTGTTATGTCTAAAATTATGGAAAAAGTTGTGTCGTCGAGGCTGGTTGGTTATCTGGAGAATCATGGTATACTTCCCCAAAACCAGTCAGGCTTTCGAAGATCGCATGGCACTAAAACTGCCCTACATGATGTTGCCAATGGAATTTCTTCAGCACTTGATATGAAAGAATTGGTTATTTTGATTTTACTTGATCAGAGTAAGGCATTCAACTTGGTTCAAATCGGACTGCTTTTAGCCATACTGTCTTTCCTCGGATTTGAAGGCAATGAGCTGGAATGGTTTAGAAGTTACTTCACTGATTGATGTCAGGCTGTAAAACTAGGAAATTTATTATCAACTTTTAGAACTACAGAATCAGGAGTACCGCAGGGTAGTATTCTGGGGCCTCATCTTTTCAATGTTTTTAATTTTGAGCCTCCCTCTATTTTAAAATATTGTTCCATTCATCTATACTGTGATGATATTCAATTGTGGCATGGTTTGGATGTGAGGAACGTTGCGGAAGCATATGATAGAGTAAACTATGACCTGGGTCGACTCGGCAGATGGTGTAGTGATTATGGACTCACACTTAATCCATCAAAAAGTTTAGCTATAATAATAGGATCGAAGAGGCTACGTGATGAAACAGTAAAAAAAGAATTGTACCTAAATGGCGAAATCATTGAGTTCAAGAAAGAATCAAAAAATTTAGGACTTATATTTGACGAAAATTTTGATTTCAATTCACATGTTAATATGATCTGTCAACAGTCATATATGAAGCTAAGATCATCATACAAATTCAAATTCATAATGGCATCAGAGTTGAAATATAAACTAGTTACAACATTGATTATGCCCAAAATTGAGTATTGTAGTTCAGTGTATTTCCATCATTTAACTAATGTGGGAAAAAATAAGCTACAGAAACTGCAGAATAGTTGTATTAGGTTTTCGTACATTCTTAATAGGAGAGATCGAATGACACCTCATTACAAAAGGCTTTCAATTTTGAAAGTAGAAAGTCAGGTGTTATATCTCTATTATGTATTTCGATATAGACTGCTGTTGTCGGGCATACCACAATATTTGTGCAAGAGTCTGATGAAGCGTTCTGCTGAGAGAGGAACATACTTGAGACGAGATACTTTCACAGTGCCTCTCCATCGTACTTCGAGGTTTGAAGGCTGTCTTTTGTACACTGCACCTCATTATATGAATAAGATCCAGGATATTTGGGATATTTCGCCATATTCATTCAAAATTAAGATAAAAGAAATGCTTTTGAAGAAGGAAAGTTCTACTGACAATTGGTGAATATGTGATTTGTATACATGTACATTTTGTAATTACATGTCAGATTTGATATGAGGGTCGGTGGAAGATCAGGAAACTGAACCGATCCCTATTGTGTTAATTATCATTATGTATTACTTTTTCACAATAAACATTATTATTATTATTATTATTATTATTAACATGTGAATGGTTGAAGATAGAGTCAACTGACCGAAACATAGTGTATTTTCAATTTTAATATTTTATTGTATCAACTTGTCATTTTTTCATAAATCCCATTTTATTTTGCAGACACTTGCAATTTCCATTTTTATTTATTAATCTGTTAATTCGAATTCATTTTTCAGCTTTTTAATCCGTAGTGTTTGAAGTTGGTATTTATTTACTAATCTCAATTTTATTTTATTTTTCACAAAAAACTTTTCCCCAATATTTTGTAGACAATGGAATTCCAGAAATATACAAATGAAGAATATACATTATCCAACTCTTTTTTAACAATTAGTTTCTCATTGATATCTCTAGTTTATTCATTCATATCCTTGAGTGTAACTTAATTTTAATTATTATGTATTTTTGCAGCTGTATTATTTACGTCTTCCCAAAGATATCAAGGACTATAAAGTTATCCTCATGGATGCAACGGTAGCTACTGGGGCAGCAGCTCTAATGGCGATCCGAGTCTTGCTCGACCATGATGTACAAGAAAAAAACATACTGATAGTATCGTTGTTAATGGCTGAATCTGGAGTGCACTCAATAGCTTATGCTTTTCCCAATGTACAAATCGTAACAACTGCCATTGATCCAGAGATAAACGAGAAGTTTTATGTTCTACCAGGGATAGGAAATTTCGGAGATCGATATTTTGGAACAGAATACAGTTGAGTTTATATATAATAAGTAAATGGTTGGCCAAATTCACATATAACTGTATTTAGTCATAATCACTAATTAATAAAATCTATCGACTATTCACTTGATCACTTGGTGGGCGTTATTAATAATATTAATATATTAAATTAAAATTCTCGGTTTCTTTCAAGTAAAATTTTAAAATGCACTCGACATATAGTATCTAATTTTTACTACTGATTTGAAATAGAATATTCATATCTATATGACTGCTTTTATGAGTGTCCCGTAATCTATTTGGTTTTTAGTCGTTGGTAAATTCTTAGAACATACGTACACACCTCTTTATTTTCGATCACTAAATGTATTATTTCTTGCTTATTTAAATCTATGAAATTATTATTCTAGAGCCACTGTTCAGAAATTACCGCTATTTTTTAATTATGGAGAATCAATTTTTTCATGGTCATATAAACGGACCATAAAAAAGTTGATCCTCCATAATTAAAAAATGTTGCCGATGTTTCTACCATTTTTGTATAATGAAATGCACCACAGTCATATTTTCATTTTCTCAACTACATATTCTTCAAAACAGTCATTTTTATAAGTACTTATTGTTCTAATATTATTTTAACTTTATACTGAAGTTACATATTTACTCTGAAACATTAATTACATTAATAACAGGTTAAAATATTATTATAAGAAGAATATAATATAACTTATATATTTGCATGGCATGATAATTTTAAATAGATATATATATATATATATATATATATATATATATATATATATATATATATATATATATATATATATATACAGTATGTCCACAGATGGGGTTTACAAGAGGACAAATGGACCAAAAATTGAAAGATACGAAAAAAAGTCACTCTTAATAAACGTTTCTGCTTATCTAGAAAATACGATTCATCATAAGAAATTTTAATTTTTTTTATACAGGGTACAAACTGCAAAAATGTTGTTTGGCTTAAGAGTAAACATACCTTTTTTTGAAAGTTAAAAAAAAAGTCACTCTTAATGAACGTTTTTGCTTGTCTAGAAAATACGATTCATCTTTAGAAACTTTAATTTTTTATACAGGGTGGGTACAAACTGCAAAAATGTTATTTTGCTTAAGAGTGAACATACCTTGTTTTGAAAGTTACGAAAAAAAGTCACTCTTAATAAACGTTTCTGCTTGTCTGGAAAATACGATTCATCATAAGAAACTTTAATTTTTTCATACAGGATGGGTACTACAAAATTGTTATTTTGTTTGAGAGTAAACATAGCTTATTTTGAAAGTTATGAAAAGAGGTCACTTTTAATGAATGTGTTTTCTACAACAAAGCGAAGTAGAACAACTCATTAAACCTATGTAAAATTACTTCATCAAGTAAAAACGTTTATTAAGAGTGATTATTTTTCGTAACTTTCAAAATAAGTTATGTCCATTCTTAAGGAAAATGACATTTTTGCAGTTTGTACCCATCCTGTATGAAAAAAAATTAAAGTTTATTATGATGAATCGCATTTTCTAGACAAATAAAACGTTTATTAAGAGGAACTTTTTTTCATAATTTTCAAAATAAGATATGTTTACTCTTATGCAAAATAACATTTTTTCAGTTTGTACCCACCCTGTATAAAAAAAATTAAAATTTCTTATGATGAATCGTATTTTCTAGACAAGTAAAAACGTTTATTAAGAGTGATTTTTTTCGTAACTTTCAAAATAAGGTATGATTAGTCTTAAGGAAAATAACATTTCTGCAGTTTGTAACCACCCTGTATAAAAAAAATTCAAGTTTCTCATGATGAATCGTATCTTCAAGACAAGCAAAAACGTTTATTAGAAATGATTTTTTGTCGTAACTTTCCAAAAAAGGTATGTTTGCTCTTAAGCAAAATAACATTTTTGTACCAACCCTCTATAAAAAAATTAAAGTTTCATATGATGATTCGTGTTTTCTAGACAAGCAGACACGTTTATTAAGAGTGACTTTTTTTGTAACTTTAAAAAAAAGGTATGTTTACTTTTAAGCAAAATAACATTTTTGCAGTTTGTACCCCCAAACCGTGGACATACTGTATATATATATATATATATATATATATATATATATATATATATATATATATATATATATATATAAATATATATATATATATATATATATATATATATATATATATATATATTTATATATATATATATATATATATATATATATATATATGTATAAGTATATATATATATATATATATATACTTATATATATATATATATATATATATATATATACACATATGTTTTAAGGCTTTGGTCAATTTCAGTCTAAAAACTAATAACCAAAAATATTTGCACAAAAAACCAAGCTTGTGTAGACCTGTACTGAGTCACTCGGCAATATAATTACGTATCTCCGTCCGGTCCTCTCGCGCCTCTTCCCGACCCATACTACAGCGTTGCTACGTTTAACAACTAAATCTAATACCATAAACCAGAAAAAAAGACTTATACTAATGAAACTAACTAACAGAACATCTCCTCTCTCAAGCTTAAAACTTAATTAAGAACATAATCATTAAGGTAAGCGGGTTGCTTATGACGACGAGATACACCGACGTATACAAAGAATCACTACACGGAAATGGAAATGGGCTGAGCACATTGCTAGAATGGAGGACTGGCGATTGACCAAAAAACTGTTGGAATGGAGACCAAGAGCTGACAAGGTTAACCGAGCAGGACCTCCGACTCGATGGACGGATGACCTAAAGAGAATGGTGACAAATTGGATTGCGACAGCCAGAGACAGAGAGAACTGGAGACGTTTGGAGGAGGCCCATGTGCAACAATGGACGTGACAGGGCTGCATGAAGCGGGATTGCTTGACAAATATTTTTGGTCGGTTTGGAGAAACACTCTGCAAAGATCTATTATTGGGAGGTGTACTTGGGACATACATTTCCCCAGGTGTCTCACTATAAGAGTTTTGAGAAGCACTGTCTGAGTTTACCACTTCGACACTATCTTGCGGCTCACTATTTTCCGGAAGCACAGATTACTAGGTTGGCATTTATTCTTAAGATTATAATTAGTAGGAACTGCATATGTCGGAGTAAAGTTTGGTTCAGTATAGTAAGGTGCGGGAATTTAATGATATCTGTTTCGGCGATAAATAGCGAAATTGTTGGCTTGTATTAAATATGAAAGAAGATAATTTAATACTGTAATGACTTTTCGTAAACACGTAAATCTATTACCCAGATATAGTCTCCAACTACTTTATCAGGTAAGTTTCGGGTCCTGTGTCTTTTATTAAACTGTTGGGCTATTCTGTCCCTCGCAATGCCCTCCTTTTTTTTTCTACCGTACAATAACTCACTTGGGGAAAATCCACACTCTAGAGGGGTAATGCGATAAGACAATAAAGCCAAATGAATATCTGTGTTTTTTTTTAAATTAAATTTTTTGCAATTTTAACAGCTGCTTCGATACAGCCATTTGATTGTGCAAAGTAAGGGCTACTAGTTATATGAGAAAAATCGTACTCACAAGTTAGCGTGAAAATAATTCTTCAAACTTTTCAATTATAATATATTCAGTAATTTTTGTCAACTTAAAGATTTCAAAGAATCTTGAATAATAGACGGTGACTATCAAGTACCATCAAACGCATTTAAACAAATCTAAGGCAATTTGTTGCGATGGTCGGTTCGGAAATGAGTTTTTCACAAAAGGTTCTTTAATGTTTATCATATTTTCAACACATTGGGGTCAGTTTCGTACCAAATTCTCTGTTAGGAAAATCTAAAATTATTGGAAATGAAATTTATATTTTATGAGGTAGCCTAAAAATCAGAAAAATCATTTGAATCATACTCCTAGTAAGTTTGCTCCTTGGGGAGCATTATTAGCAGGCATGTTAGGATTAGCCTGATTCCCCCTGTCATCAAATAAAGATCTACTTGATCTCAATGCTCTCTTTAACTCCTCCTTGTCTTTCTCTGTAAGGAGAGAATTTTCTACTGCACTGGTTACAAATGTATCTGCACCTCCATATAGGCTTACTATCCAGAGTGCTCGTTGGATGATTTGTGAGGTCTGTTCATCCTCATACGCTACCTTATAGTTTTGCATTGAGGAAATAACCGAGGCCTTCGCAATAGCGACTGCTATATCTGTAAATACGCTCAAGTGTCTTGTGTTGAATTCCACCTCTTCCCGACATATTAGCTTGCAAAATGGGGCCATGTCCCCCAGTTTGACCCACTTGTCAAACGCAGCAATCAGTCTGTCTGTATGTTTTGCGAGTTCATTCCATGCGAGTAATGGCACTGGGATGGGGCTGTAGGTCACAGAACCAACACTTATCTCTATTTACTGTGTCCACTTCGAAGATTGCTTGCTCTTCCCCTGCCTTCTCTATTGCTGCCTGACTGCCCAGAAAAACTTGTAGCCTTAGGGCTTTCGCTTCGTGAAAACTGAGAGGAAGACTGCTTGCTTGGCCTTTAAAATGCACTCCTTTAAATCTACAGTTTCTCTTAAATGCAGGCGCTCGGAAATCTTGGAATCCAACATGCCTACAAGAATCCTATCTCGAATAAGTTCCTCTTTTAGGGTACCATAGTTGCAGTGTTCAGCAAGTGAATGCAAGGTTGTGATAAAATAATCAATGGGCCCTCCGGGTTTTTTAACCGTAGAGTTGAATTTAAATCTTTCAAAAATGATATTCCTACGTGGAGTAAAATAATTTTCAAATCTATCTAGAGCTCCATTATAAGAGTCAGGTTGCTTTGGAAATTGTAGCAGGATTTCCTCTGATTCTTCTCCCATTATGTAGACTAAAATATTGATTTTTTCCATCTTAGATTTACTGAGCTGGCCTGATACTGACATGTATCTCTCAAACCTCTTCCTTCATGATATCCATGTACCAGGAGAAGAAAAGGAAATTTATCCGGCGGGCTTACACTAACTGGAGCTGTGACATTGACCAATTGGGGCTGTGTCATTTTATTTAAATAAATTATCGAGCTCTGTAATTGTATATTGGTCTCTGCTAGAAACCATTTCGGACTCATCTCTTCCAAGTCGTAGAGAATTGCATCTTTCTTCTTTGGCCATCTCCAAAATTTGTTTCCCTTTTTCATACAACTTTTGCCATTAAATACCAATAATACAAAGTCGCCCATCTTCATATCCTTAGGATGTACCTTTGATTTTATATGGAAATTTCGGGCAACAGGTTGGTCCACTTCCTCAAGGTCAGAAAATGATTCGCTCTGTCATCTGATTCTAACTGAACTATATCAGAAGAGCTTGAAAAGGAAACTAGTCGTTGTTTCCGTATGTTCTTAACAGGAGGTGCTTTTGAATTTCCAGACTTGTCTTAAGTTGCTTATAATAATATAATAAAATGATACTCGAACAACGGAGTTGTACAGTACCTTGGGGATACCCAACATGAAACTCACCAAAGTGGTTGAACAGTGCAAACTGATATATAAAATTGAGCATGGCTTACTAAAATGCAATACTGAGTTGAAAAAAAGACTGAATATACACAATCATGGAACTAGACAGATGAATAACTATAACCTAGGCAATATAAGAACAAATAAAGCGAAGAATTCACCGATCTACCAGGCCGTGACAGTTTTTAATAACCTACCAGAAGATATTAAAAACCTAGAAAAATTCAATTTTTTTATAAAAAAAGTCAAATTACATCTTAAAAGCTGATATACCTACTCTCCACATTATAATAATGCGTTCACACATATTTTATTTTGTAATGAATATTATTCTACGGTAACATCGACTTGATCGATGATTTGTAGTCTTAATTATAATAAATAAATAATAATAATGTTTATTGTGAAATACTTTTTCATACATCGTTCAGTTTCCTGATCTTCCACCTACCCTCATATAAGATCTGACATGAAATTTCAAAGTTTACAAATCACTGATTCACCAATTGTCAGTGAAAACTTTCAATCTTCAAAAGCATTTCTTTAATCTTAATTGTGAACGAATATGGTGAAATGCACCAAATATCTTATTCATATTATTAGATTTATCACTTAATGGAATAAAATACTTCCTTCTTCAAACAATGATTTATTTCAGATAAACACTCCTACAATTTTATAATGACGCTATTCTCTCAATTATTTTTACAACACTTGCTTGATATTATATAAAAAACATAACTGCCAACTTATGATGTTATGTTGTTACCAACATTAATTTATCATATATCTCTTAAATAAATGTTGTTTTGTTTACAAATTCAATTCTACCCAGAGGTTTTGTGAAGATGTCGGCCACATTTGATGCTGACTCAACTTTCAACACATCAATTTCATTTTTATTGATTAAATCTGTAATGAAATGCATAGCTACACGTAAATGACGTGATTTATTGGTAAAATTTCCATTTTTTCTAAACAAATGAAACCAAAATTATCCTCAAAAACTTTAATTTTTTTGTAACATATTCTTTCCCCAAATCAATCAAAACATCACGAATATACAAAATTTCATCTATGCAATCAGCCAATGCATATTATTCAGCAAACGTTGAAGATCTGGAAACAGTTTTCTGTTCAACCGACTCCCATACAACAGGATTTCCATAAACATAAATGAAAAAACCTGTGATCGACTTAGAATCAATAGAATCAGCAGCCCCATCTGAATCAACATAGGCAAACAATGTATGTTCCCTTTTTTTGAAGCTCAACTCCAAATTACGACTATGATACAAATATATTAGTATTCTCAACGCATACCTAAAATGTTACTGTGAACTGTAAGATTAAAATCTAACTTCAAACATGATATCTGGTCGAGTACCATTGGCAATATATGCTAAGGCACCTATCAGACTTCTATATGCTGTATTATCCTCAGAACCTAGTTCTAATTTTGATTTTTCCTCAATTGGAGTGATGTCAACCAATTCCCAAGTATCACACCTCTTCAAAGAATTGATTTCGTCGTTCATTACCTCTAACCACTACATCTCATCATCTCTGCCCAAAATTTCTTTATAACATGTAGGATCTGCAGAACAAAAACCTGCAAATATAATATAATCATCATAGCGAGACGGTAATTTCCTAGAATGAACAGCCCTAGTCTCTTCCTGAATATGTTCCTCATTTTTTTGATTATTGCTACCTGTATCACTGCTAACAGTCTCACTTGCTTCCGATACTTCTTCATCATCATCATCTGAAATAACAATACAAGGAGAGTCTTTATCTATGAACCGAACATCTCTAGCTTCGGCAACTCTTCTGTCAACTAAAATACGATAACCTAGATCTGTATAACCTACTCATACTCCTTTCACAGCTTTACTATCATGTGTAGCCCTCAATACATCTGGAACTTTGGCATATGCTACACTACCATATTGCATCATATTTCCTATAAAAGGCCCATTACCAGTGAAAATCTCATTCCCCCCAAAACCCCCTTGCTGCGCCTCTACTTCATCCTGCCTAAAATCTTTTCTTTTAAAACTTTAAAAGTTGCCTCACAATAATTGTTTGTTGCATTTATCCTAGTAAGTAAAGTTTTACGGAAACACATTGCCCATTCTTGGTATCTTCCTCTATAATTTTCTATATAATTTGAAAATTATTGTTCATAGTTTTCAACAATAATATCGCTAACAAATTGTGAAAATTTTTCAACAAATTCTTCATCTTGAATATTGATTAAGTTGTGAAATGAATTGTAAATATATATCCTATCATTTTTGTAAATTCCATGTTTTCCATCCCATAAATATCTCATTATGCTCTACATGAAATATACGTAATAACAATATCGAGTTTAGAAAATTAATTTTTGGAGCCTGTCTTTCATCAGTTGAATCATCAATTATAATTTTTGGTCCTGAACTACCGTGGAAGGCCAAATCGCCTAGAATTGACTTAAATAATGCTAGTGCTAAAGAAATAACCTTCTCTGATTCATTATATGTTATTAGAATGGCAATTGGTATTGCTCCAACAACAGATGGACAGAGCAATAAAAAAAAACTTTACAGTTATCTCGGTCCATGTTCCCTGATGAATCCACAAACATAATTTCAGACGATGACTTTAAATACTTATGGACTCATTCCATAAGAGGAGAACAAATGTAAATTACCAGATCTTCTGGATCATCAGAGACTGCTACACACAGGCCCGGTGACAGGATTCTCGGGCCCCTGGGCAAAGAACAGGTCCGGGCCCTCTACCCAACTCTTCAATCCTACCCCGTAACAATTGACACTTAAGTAAGATAAACATTCGACTAAAATTACGAAATTTTACAATATTATATTGATTTTTCTTATTATCAGTTTATTCAAACTCAAAAAAATTAGATAAATATCATGTGTTTAGTATTATTAATATGTATGCATAAGGATATAAATTTATCTATAATAATAATAATAATAATGTTTATTTACCCAAAATGAATATGCCATTACATCAGTTCCATATAGATTTAAAACAACAAATTTTCTTCTATAAATTATAAATGTAAATTAATCTATTCAGTATGATTTACAGTATATCACTAATATAATAAAAATAATTATTCCAACAAAACTATAATAAATCCAACAAACTATAATATTATACACTATTTTCCATAATTTCTAACAAATAAACATTGGTTTCCCACAAAAGCTTGGCTTGTGCGTGGGCAGTACTACAAATATAATTCACAAATTAACCTCAACGTTGTGTACAATACATAAACATTAAAGACGGAAGAGGAAAAAAAATAAATAAAAACAATACCAAACAAAACAAAAAAAGACAAATTAACCAGCTATCAACTCAAGTAAAACAATTTCTGTTGCAAAAGTTACTCCAGAATGATTCAGGTCTGCTCCTAATCCAGTCTTTAATCCCCTTCTTAAATGTAGATTGACCTTTAGTGTTCTTAAAATCAAAAGGGAGACTATTATACAGTAACGGTGACAAGTAAGTAAAAGATCTCAAAGCAATGGTCTTTTTAGGTTTAGGAAGAGGAATGATATTTTTTAATCTTAATTGTCTGCTTTTTTTTGGTGAATCCATTTTATGCTGATACATGAGCAGAGCACGTGCATGAAGCTGTCGAACAGTGAATAAATCTGCTATTTTGAATAATTCGGTCGAGGGATAGGTGATGGGTTTTCTGTAGATAATCTTCAGTATCCATTTTTGGATAATTTCCAGTTGCTTGTAGTACAAATCAGCCAATCCCCCCCAAACGAGTACTCCATAATTAAGATGTGGTTCTGCCAATGCAATGTAAACTTTTCTCAGTTCTACTACATCACAAATTTCTCTTAGAGATTTAAACTTACTAAGCAGCAATCTCAATTTGCCAGTAATGAAGTTTGCATGATGGTCCCATCTCAAATGACTATCCACCTTTATACCCAAGTATTTGATATTATCAGTTGATTCAATATTAAAGGTATTAGAGTTACTCAATTTCACTGAAAGTGAATCAAAATGGGGCAGATTAGATCTGAAACTTGTGAATGGCATAAATTTTGTCTTGTTCACATTGACACTAAGCTTTTTTGTTTCGAAGAATTCAAGAACTTCTGCAAAACCCCTCTCAGCTGCTTCTTTAACTAAATTCCAGGTCGGAGCCTTGAAGAAAATCAGAGTATCATCCGCGAAACTTACGATATTAAACTGGGGGTTAACATGGAATAGATCTTCAATATACAATAAAAACAAAATAGGACCTAAAATGGTTCCTTGAGGAACTCCATATATTATGTTTTTTGTATTGTATTATAATACGAATATTTTAAATAATTAAAAAGTAACAACTAACAAGTAAAGTTTGATCTCCCGACTGAGCCCCGGATTGACTGCTTGCCTAGCAGGTCCCTATCCATACTTCTATTTTTGGTTAAATTTTTTTGTATCTTTATATACAAATTTTCAACATTTAACACTGTTAAAATGTAATACACTTATACATATACTAAATACCAACATACCCCAGATTTTCTTGGAATGGAAATAAATTGAAGGGGATAGGTTGAGTAGTAACAAATTTAAAATGGTTTTAAGTTAAACAGCATAAAATTTATTACACGAAGAAATTACACATTGAAGTAAGAATACATCTTAAATTATCAAAACTAAAGAAATGAATGCATATGAAACTTATTGAAACTCTACTCTTCGGGCTCTCTTTCTAGCGAAATCGTCTATAATGTCATCAAATTTCAAGCAGCTTGCCAAGTCGGGCTTCATTGCCAATATGCTGAGATCATTCAATCTTTCTCCCTTCATTTTTGACCGATTTGCACTCTCGATTCTCTTCATGGTGCTGAAACTCCTCTCTCCTTGACTTACTGACACAGGTATGCAGCAGAACAACCTAACTGCGATGGATATATTTGGGAAAAGGCAATCCAACTTTGTTTTCCTCAACGCATTCAAAAGTTGCTCTTATGTTTTTTTTTTAAAGAATGCTTTTTTTTTGAATCGATATACAAGGGTGAACAGTACAAAAGAATCTCTCTTACCCTATATCACATATTTCAGAATATCTCTTACCCTATATCACATATTTCAGACTAAAGAATATCAAATTTAACACATACATATATACACATACATTTTATAATATCTAGAGATATAAATAAACAACAAATTAAAATTATTCGGGACAAGCTCTATCAAAACCATTCAAAACACGAAAACAATTAACAACAAATCTGTTCCCAAAATATACATATATATATTTTTCAAAGCATTGTTCCAAATCAGCAATAATTGCTGGTACCGGAACATATTTATATTTTGAATTCAATGGCCGTCAACATATCTCATCAGTTCAGCTTTGAATGAGGAGTAGCTATCTTTATTTTTTATATAGTTTGGCAAAAGGTTGAATGTTTGAAGACATTTAGAGAAGGGATTATTCAAGCCAACATTCGTTCTCACCTGGGGTAAATAAATTTGGTCTTGATTTCTGGTTGCATATGAATGTATTTCATTAACTATGCTCATGTTTGTGTTGCATTTTTGTTGATTTTTTGTTATTTTATAAATAAATTTGCACTGTTCTATTTGTAGAATTTTTTCTATCGGTAAAATTTCAGTATGTATTGATTTTAAGTGTATAATCTCCATACAAATTCTCGGGTCAATGTCATCTTTGTACCTTTGATACAAATTTACACAATGCTTTTCAATTACATCATCTGGTTCATCGAGATATGTCCAAAGGAATTGAATAAGGTCACTAACGTCTTGGCAAAATTTTAATCTTTGAGTTAGGCCTCCTATAATGGAATCAATGAGTTTATAGTACACATTGATCCTAAAATTCTCCTCCTCATGTTTCACGTGAAGACCAAATTGATTATAGCTTGATGACATTTCACAAGCTTGGACCTCATTATGGAGATTTTTCCTTCTTCATTCTTTTTTCCTTGAAATCTTTTTCACAGTCCATATGTTGTTCCATGTTTTCAGCCACAAGTTTTGCTTCAGTGTGAAGATTGCTCCACTTTTTACGCAAATCTGTCAGTTCTTTTATCAGATCACCGATGTTTTTTGTCTCTACATCAAGGGTTGCAGATCTGGCTTGCAAAGCTTTATTTTTTTGATGACGCGCCTCCTGGTCATGGTGTTAGTGTGGCGGGGGGTGTTGCGTGGTTGGTGTGATTCACACGCAGTGACAGCACAGCAACAATGGCATGGGCCCAGGCCCGGCACGACTACTGTTCCTGCTGGAAAATTAGTGTTTTATCTTATCTGAAGCAATGCAACTCTTACCGGGCACCGCCTGCTCAACCTATTCCTTTGAAATTGGCGCGCCGCGCAAGCTACGATAAACAACTGATTTCATCACCTTCTGTGTTTAATTCAAATGTTAAAACAAACTGCAGTTTTTTGTTTTCTTCATTATTTTTTCTTCAATTAATTTTTGCTCGTACCGGGCCCCTAGAGGGCCCCCCTCAAACTGACGCCGGCCCTGGCTGCACATATATCATTACAACTTAAATCATACTTGTTAACTAGATCTTTCAAAGCACTGATTGACAAATTGTCAGTGAAAACTTTCATTCGTCAAAAGCATTTTTGCTCGTACCGGGCCCCTGGGCAATTGCCCCAGTTGCCCCCTCCAACTGACGCCGGCCCTGGCTGCACATATATCATTAACTTAAATTATACTTGTTAACTAGATCTTTCAAAGCATCAACTTTTTTCGGTCCAGATGGATAACCATATTCTTTTATAAAATACTATAATACAGTTAATAGCACCATTGTCTAGTGGGACACTTAGACCCACCTGCTACCGTGCTTATATAATCTTTCCCTTTTTCATCTAGTAATTTAATTTTGAATCACTCTAGTGCTGATGAAGGCGAATGTCCCTTTGAGAATAATTGAACGAATTTTTCTCTAACATCATCAGACGGCTTTTTCTGAGGAATGCAGCAGCAATATCAATTCGATGATTATGTTTTTGTTGCAAGTTGATTTTGCAGGGAAACTGCTTAGTATAAATATCCTTGCCCCTAAAAAATATTGAAAGAAGTTAAAAGATAAAAGAAGTTAAATTAAAAAATTATGTTTCACCTTCTCATAGCCTTTTGTTTTACATTAATGATCAGTTTTGCTTGACATTTGGTATTTTTATAATGAGCTCTTTTCGTTACTTCTTTAGGTCTTGTATTATGCAGACAATGATATTCACGCTAAAAACATAATAATGTGTTATTATTCGGGCTGAGTATTATTCAAAAATTGAACATTTAGAGAGAGAGAGAGAGAGAGAGAAAGAAATGAACTTTATTGATTATTATAAATCAAATGGCTATCGACCTCAGTTTTCCAGCCGGTTACATAAATTTCTATGTTACAAAACATATATATTGATTATAAAGTTGTTATTCCAAGGATATTAAGTATTCCAAAAAGTGGTAATGCTGGTAATTTTCCTTGTGTTATAGTTTCTTCATAGTAATGGTGTATCAGTGGTTCCAAAATATTTCTGTTGTTCTGATTTGAGATGAATTTTTTTCTCAATTTGTTAATTCGATTCAGTATTGGATCTATATCCGTAGTATCATATAGAAGTTGGTTCGAAGGATTGTAAAGTGCGTTGTTCGGGTTTCTCAGGCATTTTTCTTAGGCAAGATCTTTCTGCTACTTCAATGTTTTTTAACGTTGTTTTTGCGGTGTTTAAGAATGTTGTATATCCATATTCCAATAGAGGCCTGCATATCATCTTATATATTGTGCTTCCTGTCTTGTAACTGATTCCTAGGTTCTTGTAGGTGAGAGAGAGAGAGAGAGATCTAAAGTGTCCTGCTCTAGCGATAACTGCTTTTTTCTGTGTGTTTCGAAATTAAGTTTGTTATCTATTTGTATGCCCAGGTACCTACACATACTTTTAGGAATCACCGTGTTATTTCCCAATTTGATCTTTTTAGAGTTTGCCTTAATTTTGTGATTGAACTCTAAATGTATATTAACATTATTGGTTTTCTTCAAGGTTTTCTTGTTGGTTTTATACCTTAAATACAGTTTCTTGTGTATTTTCCTGCTATGTGCAGTCAGAATTAAAAGTAGTGTTTGTTTTTCTTCAAACTCCTTTTTCTGCAAAGAGCTTCTTTTTTATTTTTGATATTTGTTCGTATTTCCAAAACAATTCCCTTTGTACTTTAACTATAATCAGTTATTCTGGCGGTGCCGGAAGATGCTCGTGTAGTGACTCTTATTGAAGAAGGTTACAATCGCAGAGATGTTGCCATTCGAATTAAAGTTAGCCAATCCTTCGTATCTCGTGCTTATGTCAGATACCAGGAGACGAACGGGTGCAATCGTCGCAATTAAATTAATTTTTACACATTTGGAACAGTTACTGTTGAATGAAATTGTTTCTAATTGTGAACGTATACCAGAATGATCTAGGCTTGCTTCCAATCCATTTTTTATTTTCTTATTGAATGTTAGTTTTGCTTTGGTTTCCTTGATGTTATTTGGAAGTGTTTGATGGTGATCTTTACATTGCAAGTTTCACATATCGGTTCTGGTATGTTCTCGAGTAAATAATCATGAGTGATGCGTGTATCACCGAGGCGTAGGCGAGTAAGAAGAACTTGGTCCCTCATGTTGCTAGGTAGAGACTGCCATGGTTTCACTGAGCTTTTAACTTCGCGGAGCTTCGTGGCAGATTTATGCCATTTTTCCTGCTATGCTGACTCTAGCGAGTTTTTTATAGCACTTCGAATGTCACTTCTCTCTACTAAGTTCACTATTTCAGAGTTCTCACTGGTTACTGCTTCTTTTGCTTTTTTGTCTGCTTCTTCATTTCCGATTATTCCAACATGTGATGGTATCCAAATGAATTTAATTTCTTTCCTGTTCAATTTTGCTTCGTGAAATTTGATTTTGATTTGAACTACTAGTTGGTTTGCGTGGTATATTTGTTGTATGGATTCGAGTGAACTGAGAATCCGTTAGAATGAGGAATTTTCGGTTGTTAGATGAAATGATGAATATTATCGCACGATAAATTGCATATAATTCTCCAGTAAATGCAAAGCTTGAGCTGGGAAGTTTGAACTGTAACGCAACGCTGGGTCCTATAAGCGCAGCTCCTGTCCCATCAATAGATTTAGAGGCGTCTGCGTACAGGTTGATAAATTCTTCGTTGCCCTGTATAACGTTGAATTTGTTCTTGAATATTGATGGGTTTGTCGAGTGCTTGTTAAGTAGGCTGAGATGAGTGATACATTTTGGGTTAGTTAATGACCAAGGTGGTGGTGGATTGAATTGGATAGGACAGCATTCTGGGGGAGTGATACCTATTTCGGTAATGTTAGTCTTAACCCTCTCGTAGACAGGATTGGGTATTCTAGGCTTGTTCTCGAAAACTTCGTTTAGACAGGCATGTCAAACTCTTTTACTACCAAGAGCCACATCAAATATTACAAACAAGCCGAGGGCCGGACAAAAAAACTACAATTGAAATCAAACAGATATTTTATTTGAACGAAGTTCCTTACTTCAGGCTTGGAGGAGATAGCGATTGTGCTGCGTGACCAAACTGAAAAATATGAGAGACTAAAACCGTAAGAAAAAGATATAACGGAAGTGCTATTGTCGTATACACTAGCGAATAGGGTATAATACCTTTCTCTTTATTTTTGGGGAAAATGCGAATAATAACCCTTAAATGATATATTTAGTAAACAAATGAACCTTTTGTGAGCATTAGAAATTCTTCGGCATGTGCTAATAATTCATCAAGGACCAAATAGATTTGAGGATATCCTTATTCATAAACGAGGTGAAAATGAGAAAGCATCCCACAAATGTTTATACCTATCAAATTGTTAATGGAATCTAGCCAAGTGATATTTTAATAAATTAATTTCATAATCACTAATTTTATATTGATGCGTTTGACTAGATACAATATAGTTCAGAGAAGGTAATACGGAAAGACATATACTAGTTAATGTTGTTCTAAGATATTTATTTTTAGTATAATGACTTTTTTGTTCGCACTAGCATAAGATATTCATTTCTCGAATTACCTTTTGTGAAATTTTTATATTCTATGGATTATAGTAGGGATAAATTATTTATTGTATTTAAAACCTTTTTCAGATTTGCATTAGTACATGTTTGTTATTTGTTATCACTACAACTGAATCAATATATTGTTTCACCATTGAGTTTTTTTCAGATTACTATTTATTTTTGTCGATATTTCAACCTAGTCCTTTCAGGTGATGTCTTAGCGTAGTTTTTCTGAACAATCGTTTTGATGAAATTTGTGCTTATTCAAAGATGGTGTTATAAATCCACTATCAAATCTGTTGCCTAACAAGAACTCTCTAACCGAATGACCAACATGAGTTTGAGTCATTCAGAGACTAGCAATGTCAGATTTTTCTTACATCAAAGAACTCTTCGTTTTCTGTTGTCACCTAAATACACAATTGAATATACTACACTTAAATTGTGTTTATTTTAAATAAAAATGGATTTTTTAACATATCCCTTGAGATTTTGTAATTATCAATCGTTGTGTCAAGTGATTTTCTTAATAGTGTTGCTCCAACCTTGAGTCATGATCATAGATACTTTAATTCACAAATGTCATTTAAAAATATATTTTTGTCCACGACTGTACTATAAATCATTCATTATACGTGTGCTTCCTGAAGTACAATTATACCTATTATTCACTATAATGGTTTATTATACACTGCATGACGTCACATTCAAAACGTATGTCCAAACTTGAGACTATCATTCACATTGTTAGCATAGTATTGTTATTAGATTTTTAGGTTTTATGTAACTAAGATAACTTTTAGGCAAATTATTAAACTAATATTTAATATAAAGCCCAACTTATTGAATATTTTGATACTCTAATAAATTATCTATTTCATTTTTATCAGAGTGAAAGAAAGGAATGGAATCGACGTCAAGTGAAATAGTTGACGTTTACGTGAGTATGCAGTAGGGATGTCGATTCTTCCGAAAGAAGATCGATATTTAAATCGATTCGAATCGTAACCTAATGAATCGATTCACAAAAAAATCGAGGTCTAAAACATCGATTTCTGAAAAATCGATTTTTCTTCAAGTTTGAATTTACAATGTGAATATAATTCCATTTTATGAAAAACAAGAAAGATACATAAGAAACCATCTCTTATCAGTAAATTAAGGGATTTTTTTAGTTCAAGGAATTCGATAATAAATCATTTTTATTACCATATCAGGTATAAAAGAAGACATTTATTTTCTAAAAGTATTTGTTATATTAAAAAGTTAAGAAAATAGATTATATAGCTTATAGCTCCCAATGCTTAATATCCAAACAGACAAATATAAAACAACAATCTGTCAAGTCTTCTGGGATCCAGCGGTTCTAACCGTAATATTACGGTTACAACATACAGTTTACCACCTTAGTTCGGCCACTTCATTGAATAAGTGACTACTTTCTACTAACCATAAGGATATTGGATTGTGAATAATTTTAGGTTTTTAAAAAACAGAAAAAATCGAATGTCGATTTTCAAGGGTGAAATATCGATTCACTGAATCGATTCAGCAGTACATATCGATTTAAAAAATCGATATTTTTAAAACGAGCAATCGATTCTTCGATTAATCGATCTCAGATCGCCATCCCTAGTATGCAGTTTTCAGTGAACACAGAAAATGTTATGTCAACGCTTTTGATAATTATTGTTGAAAATGCAGATTATTACTAATTTTTCCGAGGAAGTCGTGGACAAAGTATAGTATTCTACTCGCACAAAATTACAATTTTTCACTCGGGTGAATTGCGACACTCGCTTGCAGCTGGTGTCGCAAACTTCACCCTCGTGAAAAATAGCAATCATTTTGTGCTCGTTGAATAATATACTATTATGCACTACAAAACGAGAAGCACCAGAAAATGTTCGTGATAGGCACCTCCACCTTGAATATGTAGGAATACAGTAATGGTTATTGAACGGACGTAAAATCGTTAAAAGGTAATATTTGTCCGAGATTAAGAACTCATCCGTGCAGCGGTGGAATACACGTATTCCGTTTGGCATAATTCGAACTATCAGACTAGGCTGCGGTTGTTTAAGTTGCCTTCTTCTTCGGAACGCAGGTTAAGATAATCACTCAATAGAGTGCAACACTCTCTCTTCGGTACTTACATCGCTTCACTCTCTCTTCGGCTTACCTCTTTCCACTCAATCAGAATCGGTCATTGAGAGGACACTGCTACAAGCTGGCCAAAGGAACTTCAGGACAACACTAAGGAGCAACTTTCTCCCCAACATAGTCATCGAGATATTTGATGGAATCCGTCGTTACAACGTGATAATTTAACATGTTGAACAAAAACAAAACTTGATTTTACTACGTTTATTATCACAAAAATACTTCGAAAAATATAAAACTGCGATTGCAATTTCGGTCACTAGACCATCATCGGGAAGATTGAGTTAAGAGCTAAATACATAATTATAGATTTGCGCTTACGGGTGGGAAAGAATTATTGCAGGTAACTGAATAGACAAGAGGAACACATTTCAAGAAGGGCTAATTGCTAATAGAAGTGGATTTCCCAAATTGGTACAATAAAATGTTCTTAGAAAAGTCATTATTGTTTGAATACACTAAATATAGGAGAATATATCAAGTCAATCTGGTAGTTCAACAAGATATCTTTTGCATTATGATTCTTCAAAATTTGAAAGTTCAGGAGTTTATGAGTTGATTTGTCCTGTATGTAAAGGAGTTTATATAGGTCAGACTGGTCGTAATTAAAGAACACCAACAATCTTTTTTGAAAAATAAAACGGGTTCAACGTAGTTGGAACGTGAGTGCGACGTAGCGGTATAAGTTGGGGGGTGGTATTATTCACGTAGCTATCACTTTCAAATTGTTCCCAAATTGGTGATAGGAACGTGATAGGGCCGTAGCAATCACGTTCCCGTCGCAAGTAGCTATAACTTCAGAGTTTCCCATAATAGTCGCCGGGTGGTACCAACGACTGAAAATACTGCTTGGGTAGGTCAGACTGGTCGATCTTTGAAGACATGATTCAAAGAAAATAAACAATCTTTTTTGAAAAATAAAACGGATTCAACGTTTTTAAATCATTGCCGTGAAAGCCACCACCCGATTCCACAAATAGATAACTTTCAAATTATGCACTAATTACCGAAAGGAACCAAACTAACTTACTTAGAATCATTAGAAGTTTTTAAACTCAATCATAATGGAAAACATATCTTGCTGAACGACCAGATTGACTTGATATATTCTCCTATATTTAGTGTATTCAAACAATAATAATTTTTCAAAGAACATTTTATTGTACCAATTTGGGAAATCCACTTCGATTCGGCCCTTCTTGAAATGTGTTCCTCTTGTCTATTTAGGTACCTGCAATAATTCTTCCCCACCCGTAAGCGCAAATCTATAATTCTGTATTCAGTTCTTAACTCAATCAGCCCGATGATGGTCTAGTGACCGAAATTGCAATCGCAGTGTTATATTTTTCAAAGTATTTTTGTGATAATAAATGTAGTCAATTCAAGTTTTGTTTTTGTTCATCATAGTCTTCGAGACCTAGAATCTGCTTCCCTCTGGGATTGTGTTATTGCAAATTAATGCAAACAGTGAATTATTTCAAGAGCTCTCTGGATAGATGGTCTGGCCATCATCGTTAATACATTTTTTAATTTCAGTTCATTCGATTTGTTATTCAGTTTATATGTTTGTATCACTTCTCAGTTTGAAATGTTATGTTTCTATTTTTGAGTTTATATAGGTTAACCTTAACTCTTATCTTTTGTAATAATAATAATTTTTAATTGCCTCGACTTGTGGTTGTCTTAAAGTTAATACTGAAGTTTTTGTTTCCAGGCATATTGATTTGATAGTTTTCTATAAAAATTTAAAATAGGCGTTTGAAATATGTGAAAAGGATTATTTAACTTACTGTTGAATGATGTGATTGTACCAGCACCTCTTTGTAGTTGACCAAATGATTTCTGCAGTGCTTGTGAGTGGAACTTGCTGCAGTTATAATGGCACATGTAATGCGTAGCCAATATATTTGTGACAGCAAAGAATAAAGTATCTACAGCATGGTTAGAAATTCAGTAAATGTTAGCGAAATGCAAAGAAGCAAATGGCAATTTTGGATTGCCGCCTTCATATAAAAAGTTTTCTGTCTTTCTTAAACAAAATTAAAATCAAAAGTACTTTGGTCAACAGACTCAAGAAATCAAAATTAATTATATTATTACATTCATTATCTAATAAAGTTTATGAATGTTCTTTCAATTTGAAATGGGTTATTGCTAAAAAATTGAAAAATTTTGAATTATATCAATAACAGGTGTTTCAATGCAAAAAACTATTTTATCAGTTAAGGTTTGTTTCTTTACAAATTTATAATTATATCAAAGCATATGCAGAAGTAGTAAATAATAACTCAATATTCTTTAATTTTCATTTTTCAAATAAAGATAAGGTAGGTAGGAAATAAAATCTCAATCACGTTAAAACTATAGGTACATACTGAGATAAAAAATTTGTAATGTAACGTTAACCCTCTGTTAGTAAAACTATAATTTTTTATGAATAACTGTAGAGCTGAAAAATCATGAAAATTATTTATATATATATATACTTATATATATATATATATATATATATATATATATATATATATATATATATATATATCTACTATATAAACATAAGTCGGGTTTTCCTTCCTAACGCTATAACTCCAGAACGCACGAACCGATTTCCACGGTTTTGCATTCGTTGGAAAGGTCTCGGGCTCCGTGAGGTTTATAGCAAAGAATTCAGGAAAAATTTCAAAAGAAAAGCGGGAAAATCAATTATCATCACCACATCTTTTTTCACATACAGCGCCATCTCTGATACATAGCATGTATTTTAAGTAGATGGCGCCGGTGCGTGATACATTGTTTGACAGCTACTCATTATTCTCTGCTCAGTTAATTTCATGTATTCGGTATTGTGTAGTGATGGGAAGAATCGGGTATTTCCAAGAATCGAGTACTAAGGGATCGAGTACTTTGAGGAATCGAATACTTCATTGAGTACTGAGTACTTTTAGCGATTTGTTTACATGGTTTAAGAGAGTAACATTTATACGATAAATTTTAGGTTTTCTATTTTGCTGGAAGAAAATCGTTGAAACTACATGAAAGACAAAAGCTAATTTTTTTATGAATATAAAAGTAATAAAAAAATATGTTTATTACTGGTTTACAGTATTGTACTGGTTTCGATAAAATCTCTGGTAAAACTTAGCATAACTTTATTTCATTCTCAAATTAATAGACAACAAAAATAAATAAATTGAATGTTTTATTTTTCTAACAAATTTTGTGAAAATAACATATTTACAACTTCAATATTCTAAACCACATATCCGACGAAATACCTCTTTTGTCCTCTAAATTATTATTAGATCTATTGAATAGGTACAGTATAAATGTCTGTCCAATAAGGAATATTATAATAAATAATTTTGATTTTCGGTTTCAAATATAAACTCTTTATGGAAAATGAGAAAAGGAAAATACTTGGCGAAATTCAGTTAAGCTGAAATAGACATACTACATTTGTGCAAGTATTTTAATTTTTCCCAAAAATAAAGTATTCACGCGATATATCGTTTCGCATTCAAAACCTACCAGGCATTAGTGCACCACACAGTTCAAATATATCCAGTAATATCTCGAACCCAACCCGATTCCTTTTCAAGCAGTGAGTAGTGAGTGTTAGTAGGAATCGAAAAGTACTCGATTCTCAGAAGTACTCAATGCCTGAGAAGGAATCGGTCGGGTTCGAGAATTGTTTCAGTACTCAATGCCTGAGAAGGAATCGGTCGGGTTCGAGAATTGTTTCAGTACTCAATGCCTGAGAAGGAATCGGTCGGGTTCGAGAATTGTTTCAGTACTCAATGCCTGAGAAGGAATCGGTCGGGTTCGAGAATTGTTTCAGTACTCAATGCCTGAGAAGGAATCGGTCGGGTTCGAGAATCGAAAATTGTTAGTTGAGTAGAAAGTAGAATCGCTGGAAGTAAGGATCGGTGTTCGGCCGCGGTCGTTCGGTGTCGGAGCTCCTCGTTTTATTTGGCTGATGATCGGCGTACAGCGCAGCGACCAGCGTTGCCGTTTGTGTTATGAAGGCGAAGGATCGCGATTCGCAGAAGCATAGCATAATAAAGAAAGAATCGGAATCGACCCCGATTCTTGCCGTCAGGAATCGAATACTTACAATTCTTTTAGGAATCGGGTATCGGTCGATTCCAGTACTTGAGTACTCCCATCACTAGTATTGTGTTCACTGTGAAATAACAACATCTTTGGCGGCTTGATGATATTGTTGGCAGGCGATTTCAGGCAGACGTCGACTTTCGGTAAAAAGACATGCCGAATTTGATTGAGGCAACCATTATTAACGGAAAGTACGCAGGTGAAAATGTATGTATTCCTCGAATACTAATGATTCCGACTGATCTTCCGTTTGACTTTAAACGATTGCAATTTCCAGTTCGCCTTGCGTTCGCAATGACAATTAACAAGTCGCAAGGCCAATCGCTTAGTGTTTGCGGGATAAATTTAGAAAATCATTGTTTTTCACATGGGCAGTTATACGTTGCGTGTTCACGAGTTGGGAAACCATCCGCTTTGTTTGTGTTAACGTCAGACCAAAAATTAAAAATGTAGTTTACCAAAGAGCACTTCAATGAAACGGATAATTTGCGGACACGTATAACGCTTCGATTCAGTATTTACTTTGGATTCACTCTCATTTACTTAGAGAAGTTCAAATGTAATCGAAATGAATTCATTACTGTTGTGAAATGAAATAAAATTTTTCCTTTTCAAATATAAAACAAACAAAGAATTTTTCTTCTTCTTTTAATCACCAAACGAAATGTTACATAAAACGAAGCCATCTGGAGGCGAAACGGAGTTCGCCGGGTTTGCTAGTATATATATATATATATATATATATATATATATATATATATATATATATATATATATATATATATATATATATATATATATATATATATATATATATATATATATATATATATATATATATATAAAATTTGCATCTTAGGAATTGCATTAAAATTCAGAAAGGTCCTACAAAAATTAATGAAAAAGTTTATTCATATAAATGTTCTCTATTTTAGACTTTACAGGTGCAACTTACTAAATTATATATCATGAAATTCATGTTTTGTTCCACATAAATAAACAGTACCAATACAGTTTCTCAAGAGTAAACATTTTTAACACAGTGTATGGTTTACTAGAAACAATGTATTTCTTATAAATTTTCAGCCATATAAAATAATAAATACTCGTTTGTTCACTATTCCACACTTTCTGGACATTTCCTTTCACTAGAGTTTATTAGAGTCAACATGTAGTATGTCTGAACCTTTCGCCAAGAGCCACAAATACGCTTCGTATGGTTTTCTGCATCTAAACATATTTTATGTGAGGCGATAAGGGTTTCTCGCTTCAGAGGGCGATGTACTCAGGTATCTAGAGAGAGAGGCAGAATGAAAATGATATATAAATGCACTGAGACGTAAGATTTTTAGATTTCAATAAAAACTTTTTTTTCGTAGAATTAATCGATAGTACCTTTAGCCTTATGATTTTTTCAAAAACCAAAATAAAATGATTTTGAGACTTATCCAGTATCTTGTTTAGATTCAGATTAGACTAACATCAATGTTCTAGGAAAGTTTCAACTTCAAACTGCATATGTTCATCGTCATCAAAAACAATTTTGTAAATTACTCGCAAAAAAAGTAGTTTAAGCTGAGGGAAACATAATTGATATGTTGTTTGTTTTCTGGTATGAATTGCCAAAATAAGAATTTTAAACATCTCCGAAACATAAGTTTCTTTCCTCTATAATACTTAATAGTTTGGAAAAAGAACTGTAGAACCATTTTACGTACACTATTTATAAAATTAGAACCTTTAAATTATATTTGTAACATGAGATTGACTGAAAAGTTTTTGTATTCAATAACCACCTATTTATTTTAAATATTTATAAATTTGCTGATTTCACAGTATCGTACATGATTGTGCCATATATGAACATCTGACAAATTCCAAATGATGAATATGCTCAGTCAATTTAACAATTTTGTTTGGACGTGAGATGAAAAAAATTGTCTTGACAACTGAGGATTAAGATTTAAAAAAAGCAAAATGCCTCCAATAATGAATGTAATCGACATTTCCATGGAAGACCTAAACTTCATTGTGAAGTCTGAATCATATGGGCATCAATGAAATTGCATTACTAGTAAAAAAAAAATTGAAGAACTGAATGCTGAAATCAGGCCAGAAAAGGATTGCAATATAATCACTTGTGCTCCTTTTGATAGAAAACTGAAGATTTGTGAGATGAAAAAAGTATATTTCACAAACAATAATTGGAATGCAAGGGTTTTGTTAATTTCAAATAGTTTCATTTCGATAAATATAATAATTCTTCGCTAAAGATAACCAATATTCCCCATGTAGACCTTCAAGACAATAATTAGGATTTTGTTTTTTCATTAAGTCATTAACGGTGATAAAGAAATCAGACTTGTGCTTAAAGCATCACTTAAAAATTCAAATAAATTGGATCGGCCATTGAAAAGATTTATTCTCCAATTTGGAGTGACTAAAAATATAACAATACAATGCTTAATTTGTTCAGTTAGATAATTATGCGATTTATATGCGTCTTATTAGTAGGTTTACTAATATAAGTAAATTTACTCAAAACTGATATTAATTACTCCTCAAGCAACAAACTCTTCCAGCTGCAGCAGCTGTCTTTGAAGAAAAACAGATTATCACATGACAAGGTAAGTACATATTCGCTCGTTTACTGTATGAGCAAGACATCTCAATATAGAGAACAAGTTCATATCTTCGCCATTATCATACAAGTAATAAAAAACACCATACGATAAATCGAATCATTCACAAACCAGTGTGAATCACACATGCGTCAACTGCACAACAACGTACCATTGAGGATGATATGCAGAGATAAAGAAGGCACTGAATGATTAAGTATTGATTGAACATCAATTTTGCTCGCTGGATGAGTATGAATTTCAAATCTCAACGAAAAAGGACTAAGACGTTACATACTATTAATCATAATTGACATGACATGTCTTATTTCTCTAGTAAATTCTATTATAAGTGTAGTGAAACTCCTCCAAGTTATTGATACAAGGCGTTTTATTCATTCAATTCGATTTGCAATATCGCAAAATAACAGCCAAATCTCAACTTCACAAAATTAGTTCTTAATAAACCACACCTATTTTTATGTTCAATAGAATGCAAGACAATTTACACAGTGAATAACAAGTATTGACGAACGAACGCGCACGTATAAATGAATTAGTTATATCACTAATATGCACAAAGGAGAGTTACTGAGGAAATACCGTTAGAACCAAATGTAAGGTTATATATTAGAGAAACAAATGAGATTGAAGTAAGACAAGCTATTAAAGCTCTCAAATCAAATGCTAGCCCTGGATATCATGGAATAAAACCTAAGTTGGTAAAAGAATTAGTTGAGGAAATTTCACCTGTTATAGCCCGAATCATAAATCGACATATCTCCAATGGCTCATTTCCAGACGTTTTGAAGGTTGCAAAAGTGACACCAGTATATAAGAAAGGAGAAAAAACTGACATTGGTAATTACCGACCAGTCTCAGTTCTAACAACATTCTCTAAGATATTTGAACGAATCCTTCATACAAGGCTAACAGAATATTTGAATAGGAATAAATTCATTTCGAAAGCTCAACATGGATTTCTAAAAAAGAGAAGTACACAAACAGCCATTGCAAATATACTAGAGCAAATACTAGAAAATATGGATAAGAAGAAGAGTGTAATTACAGTGTTTTTAGACTTATGCAAGGCATTCGATGTGGTTGATCAGAAAATATTATCAACTAAGATGGAAAAAATTGGTATACGAGATAAAGCTCTTGAAATATTTCGGAGTTACTTAGCAAATAGATCTCAATATACAGTCTTAGGAGATAATAAAAGTAACAAAAGAAACATTAAATCTGGAGTACCACAAGGATCCATCCTGGGTCCACAAATGTTTTTGATCTATATAAATAACATAACTGTTGGTAATTCAGAAGAGAATATTTCTTTGTACGCTGATGGTACAGTTCTAATGATAACTGGTGATGATATTGAAATTATGGGAGTTCAAATACAAGAACAATTAGATAAGATCTGCGAGTGGACAGCGTTAAATAACATAAAATTGAACAAAGACAAATGTAACTATATGATCTTCAACAATTTAAAGAATAAAAAGGTATGCCTAAAAATCGAAAATAAAGAAATCGAACAAGTAAATAGTCCAAAATATTTAGGATTTATGTTAGATAATAACTGAAGTATAAAGATCATATAAAATTACTGAAGAAGAAAATATTCAATTGCACACAACAAATACGGAAAAATGCACAGTATCTGAATTTGAAATCAAAATATGATGCATATTACGCTTATATCAACACGCATCTGGCTGCTTTCTGGGGTCAATGTAATGAAACAGATTTGAAAGAACTTCAGGTAACACAGAACAAAGCCTTGAAAATTTTATTTCAACTACCAACAAGAACTAACACGGACTATATGTATGATAAACTGAACTTGCTTAAAGTGACTGAAATAATTAAATTGGACAGTATAAAACTAGTATTTAAGATTGAAAATAATCTGGTCGAAACAGATATTGATCTGAAGTCAAATAGTGAGTTCCATGGCTATAACACCAGAACAAATCAACACTTTCATATATTGCCGTCAGCCACTAACCTGGGAAAAAAACGAATAACCAGCCAGGCAGTAAAATGGTATAACAACCTGCCAGACAGAATTAAAAGAGCGGCCAACCTGAATAAGTTTATTAGGGAAGCAAAACAATTCATAGTAAATAGGAAATGAAGACTGAAACGTTATTAATTTATTTTCATTTTTGTTATAATTTTTAGTTGAATTTTCGATTTTTTGTTTTGGAGCATGCGCTGTTAAATTTTATTTGTACCTGTTATAGACTTTTAGTCTCATTTGGGTTAATAAATACATTAAAAAAAAAAAAAACTTCTATATTTATAGTTATTATAGTTGAAATTGGCGTAACTCGGCCACATTATGCTAAGTATCAATGAAGAATTTTAAACATTTTATATTTTTCTGAAAATCAACTGAGATGAAAACACCTTTGATTCTTCGAAATTATAAAATATCAACATTGATGAATATCATATTACGAGAGAAATTTGTGAATCTTAGAAGGGAATACTGAAATAATAATTATAACGTCATTTTCAAGTATTTATTGTCAAGATAACATTATTAATAAGTTGAAATTCTGTTAAGTATTAAAAAAAATAAATAAATGAAAATTTATTTTGAATTTTCACCAAAACTTATGCGATGCCCTACTTTTTTTATGCTAAGATATGAAGAAATGAGAGAGCCACTGATACCTCTTCGAAACTTTTTGCATTTTAAAAAATCTTTGAAAAGTATAATTCTCGATTAATATAAAAAGAATAATGAACACTAAAAGAGATTTATTACGGGAGCCACATATAAGTTCTTATATATATATATATATATATATATATATATATATATATATATATATATATATATATATATATATATATATATATATATATATATATATATATATATATATATATAAATATATATATACACTGGCCAGCAAAATTAACGCACCACTAAAATTTGGGTCAATTTCAAAGTTAATTTTCTCGCGAACTGCTGAATCGATTTAGATAAAAAAAATTTTCAATGTAGCTTAAATCTTCAGAAATGACGTTATGCAAAGAGAGAAAATTTAAATTCGAGTTTTAGGCATATACTGGGTGTTTGAAGAAAAACTAGTAAAATGCACAACTTTTGTCATATTCTGTGGGAATTCCCATCAACAGTATTAGGTGTCTCTCTAAGTCAAAATATAGCCCCATCTTTTACAAGCATTTTGTTTTTTTATTCACGTTTTTATCTCACATATTAAATGAAATACGGAATTTAATGTCGAAAAAAGACTTAAAGACTTCAATTTGCTAGGGAACATGTGAACTGGACTGCTGAAGATTGGGAACGAGTTTTGTTCACTGATGAGACGAGGTTTTATCTATACAGCAAGTATCGAAGCTCAGAAATTATTCGACAGCCAAACGAACGTTATTCACAAAATAATACTCGCAACACCGAGTTATTTAATGGAGGCTCTGTGATGTTTTGGGGCGGAATTTCTTTGGGAGCTCCTACAGACATCATATCCTTGCATGGAGCACCTTTAAGTAGCGAAAAGTACATTGACGAAATTTTGTCAGAGCATGTGGTCCCTATGGCTGGTTATATTGGAGATAATTTTATACTAATGCCAGTGCCAGACCACATACTGCGAAAATAGAACTAAATTATCTAAATCAGGTGAATATTGAGGTCCTAGATTGGCCTCCAGGTAGTCCAGACCTTAACGCTACAGAACATTTATGGGATCTAATGAAAGGCAGCTTAGAGATCATCAACCCCCACCTCCTTGGATGATGTAGAAAACATTACGAGGGAAATATGGACAAATATAGATCAAGCAAAAATTAGACGTCTGGTTCGAAATATGGGTCGTCGACGTCAATCAGTTATAAGGAATAGGGGAGAAAACACCCGATGTTGACTTTTTATTTTAATGTTTAAGATTTTATTTCAAATTTTCTTAAAATAAATTTTAGTTGTTACGTTTTACATTAAATTCCGTATTTCATTTAATAAGCAAGATAAAAAAGTGAATAAAAAACAAAATGCTTGTAAAAGATAGGGCTATATTTTGACTTAGAGAGACACCTAATACTGTTGACGGGAATTCCCACAGAATATGACAAAAGTTGTTCATTTTACTAGTTTTTCTTCAAACACCCAGTATATGCCTAAAACTCGAATTTAAATTTTCTCTCTTTGCATAACGTCATTTCTGAAGATTTAAGCTACATTGAATTTTTTTTTTATCTAAATCGATTCAGCAGTTCGCGAGAAAATTAACTTTGAAATTGACCCAAATTTTAGTGGCGCGTTAATTTTGCTGGCCAGTGTATATATAATTCAATATTTTTTTGCTAGGCATTAAAAAAAGACAATCACGATTAATCGAGTAATCCAATTCCAAGTAGAGAACAATCTCAAGCAAAACAAACACACCACTCTAGATATTAAATTACCTACTTTTACTAGAGCCAGCTTTTTCTTCCTTGCTTGATCCAGCCTTTGGAGGTTGCGGGATGATAGTTATTTCATCGTTTATTTTCAGAGGTTTCATAGCTTGGTCGCCGCTCAGTTTATTCCCCGAGGAACTCTTTTTATCCATAACGCGCTTGGCAACAATACTATGCGCCGAATAGACGTGATTCTCGAACTGTTTATACATGCCGAACGTAGCAGTGCACACGGTGCACTTGTAAGAAAGATGTGCCGGTTTGAGTGTCATATTGTGGTCACGTGCAACGTGGTTTAATAGCTTCCACTGATAAACCTGAAACCAAGCATTATTTAAACGTTAAAAATACGACAAAGTATGTATGTTAATAATTAGTGATTATAATTATGTCAAACGAGTAAAAATTAAGAAGCATTCCAATCGAGCCGATGCCGCAACGGACATAAGGGGGCATCCATAAATTACATGAGATAATTTTGTCGATTTTTCGATACCACCTCCCCCCTTGATGAGATTTTGCTCGACCCCCTCCTCGAATCTCACGTGAGATTTTTTAAATGCGTATTTATTATGTAAATGAGTTAACCTGTGCTCGATTCCATTTGATTTATTTAAAGAAACCATTTTCTTATAATTTTTTCTATTTAAAACTAGTACTTGATATTTTTGTCTACGACTGTACTATAAAACATTTATTATACATGTGTTTACTAAATTGTAACACTACCTATTATTCACTAGTGAATAATGCTTCATTATTCACTGCATGACGTCACAATTAGGACGTATATCTAAACTAGAGAACATCATCTACATTGTTATGATATTATTATTATTATTAGATTTTAAAACATTGATTTATCTATAAATTCAAAGCCTTCGTTTGTTTTCAATAATTGTTCTGTTAATATTAATATAAATAAATAAATGCAAAATTATCTATTTCATTTTTATCAGAGTGAAAGAAAGGAATGGAATCGATGTCAAGTGAAATAGTTGACGTTTACGTGAGTACACAGAAAATGTTATGTCAACGCTTTTGATAACTATTTCTATTGTTGAAAATGCAGATTATTACTAATTTTTTCGAGGAAATCGTGGACAAAGTATAGTATAACTGAGAATGAATTCTCGCACATCACTTGGTGAAACATCATAAAGAAAAAAGTACACAATATAATTATATATTATATTGTGAAACATAAGCCAAGTGTTTTTATTTTAAAGTTTATACTTTTTTCTTAAAGTATAGTATTCTACTCGCACAAAATTACAATTTTTCACTGATTCACGTGAATTGAATTGCGACACTCACCTGCGACTCGTGTCGCAAACTTCACTCTCGTGAAAAATAGCAATCATTTTGTGCTCGTTGAATAATATACTATTTATGACGTAGCACAGAATCACAATGAGATTTAACAATAAAATACCTAAATTGGAACTACTAACATTTGTAAAAAAATATTCACTCGAATTCAATCAACGGAGACTCAAGTATGATCTCAAGTGTGAATAGGTACTACTTTAACACTTTTTATTCCGCTCTAATTTAATAAAAAATTCTATTGGTTCAAGTGAATTAGTAATATTTTATTGAAATGTGGAGAAAATAAAATTAATAATAAAAAAAATTTTTTTATTTTTTTCAGTGAAAATCATTAGTGCTTCGTATATTTATTATAAAAGGTTATAGCATTATTTTTTATGAATAATCTTTCCATCATACGGTAGGTATATAAAAAGGAAATATTCTTTCCAAAAAAAAAATATTTACTGTTAATAAATATTCATTAATAGTTAACAAATAATGTTAGAATAGTTGTTCATATTTAATAAATCAATAAATTGTTTCTAAACAAATAAAAAAATAAATCTATACAATTGCCAAAAAGAACATTAAAAATAAGTAAAAAAAGATCTTATATCAAAGCAATCCTAGTCTTTAACCCTCTCGGTCACGAATTAAAACTATTGAAGCGAAAAATCTGAAATTTACTGTAATGCGAATTATGATTTTTTGAAAATTTTTGATGTTAAATTCAGATTTTCAAAATGCTCCGTTTGGGCACTATGACATGTCCCCAATTGAGGACATCATGAGGTGATGGAGGAAAAATAATATTGAAATATTTTTAGATGGTAAAATATCAATATGTTCCATTATTTATTTTATTAAATATATTTATAGTATTTTCGTGGCCATTTTCGAAGTACTGAAGTGTATTAAATTTAACTTTCCCAGAATTGAAATAAAAGTGCTGTTATATTCACCTAGAGGTTGCCTTTACCGCTAGTTCACAATGTCCTCAAACTAGTACGCTACACTTTCAAAAATCGCTGATTACAGTATGCACAAAAATCACCTAACGCAATTGCTTTGGAACAAGTCTACACTTATTTTGAACGTAAAAAAACAGTTTTCAAACACATGGTCTAACGAATATAGCCAACAAAAAAATAAACAGCAGAGCGCTACACTGCTGTCATAGCTACCCTACGGAATTCCATATTTCAAATGCATGATTATTTTTTTGATCAGTTTGAAGATGGCAGCACATATATTAATTTGGAAGAATATGATGTCCACAACGGAGGACAATGTGACAGAAGAGTAACAGCAAGCGGTACTTCATAGGAAAAAATCCAAAGTAGGTTGTCCTCAACTGAGGACAAGGTGAGCGAGAGGGTGCATTACCTAATGAACTAAAAAATATTGAAAATAAAATTAAAAGAAAAAAGCAGGTAAAAGAATATATTAGACGTAATAATATTTAATTGCGCATCAGGTGACGACTGTGATACAAACTAAAAAAGGTTTTTAGAAAATATTTAAAGCCTAGTTTTTCAAGTTACTTATAGAGTTAATTATATTATTTTTTAGTTTAGATTTAATTACCGGCCTCACGCACAGGTAACTTTGATTACCTCTGTGAGGATATACTATTTATATTAGTGTTTAAGCTATGTTTTTTGTATATTTAAAAAAAAACTGGTAATAAATACAATACAATACAAATGAATTTATTTATAGTTAATAAATTCTTTTATCAGTGCATAATTAAGCCGCCATGAATATTATTATGTATGATTTAGCCATATTTTAGCGGAGAAACATTTTTTACTTAATTTAACCCAGTTTTCTCGCAATTTTATACTGTATCTTGCGGGAAAAAAATTACGTGATATTTGCCGAGACCATCCCCTCCCCCACGTGAGATTGAGTGAGATTTCTCTCGACTCCCTCCCCCCTCTAAACACCACACGTAATTAATCGATGCCCCCTAATTTCTTCAGTTATAGTAGCGGTACATACATACAGCAACGGTATTCTCATTGAAAAGACAAGTTTACTTCGACATATATAATCGCAGAGCCTATTGCTCATATCATTAACTTGACTTTCTTAACGGGAGTTTATCCAGAGGCATTAAAGCTGAGTTGTGTTAGGGCAATTTACAAAAAAAATGAAAAAAATAAAATTGAGAACTATAGTCCAATCACCCTCCTGTCTAACATAAATATAATATTTGAAAAAATAATGTATGATCGCATAGTGACCTATCTTGAATCTCATAAAATCTTAACGGACAGGCAGAGTGGATTCAGAAAAGGGAAAAGTACAGTACGGGCCGTGTATCAGGCCTTAGAAGATATTTTAAAATCGCTTAATGACAATAGGGATACAGTAGCGCTGTGCTTAGACCTTTCCAAAGCTTTTGACTCGGTTGACCACTCAATACTGAGTAGCAAGCTTAGCAGGTATGGAATAAGGGGGGTGGCATTGGCTTTGGTGCAGTCCTATCTTTTTAATAGAAAGTAGCGTGTAGTTGAGACTGACATGAGTGGAAATTTAATAAAATCAGATGATTTGACTGTTCTGAGAGGGGTGCCACAAGGCTCAATCTTGGGCCCATTTCTTTATATACTTTATGTGAATGAACATCTGCCAAACATGGTTAGCCAGAATATCGTATTGTATGCTGATGACACTGTACTGATTATAAGTGAAAAGACAAGGAATGAATGTGAGACAAGGGTGAAAGAAAGTATGAATGAGCTTGAAGATTGGTTTTCCAGGAACAACCTGCTGCTGAATGTTGACAAAGCGCAGTTTGTCGATTTTAGCAGAGGGAGAGATTCCGAAAATTTTGAAATTGTATACAATGATAGAATTTTAAAACCATGTAAATCAGTATTATTTCTGGGAGTGACAATTATTGATTGTAGGCTGGACTGGAAAGAATACACTGAACAATTGTGTATGGGCCTAGCTAGACATAACTATGCTCTAAAAATACTGTCTATGTCAGTGAGTGTGGATGTTGCCATGTTGGCATTTCACGCCTTTGTACAGTCAAAGGTATCTTATGGAATTGTTTTCTTGGGAAATACGTCGTCTGTGCAAAGGGTACTAATACTACAAAAAAGATGCCTGAGAAGTATGTGTGGATTGCGAATGAGAGAGAGAGCTGCAAGCCGGTGTTCATACAAAAAAAAATACTGACCGCCATTAACTTATATATTTTGGAGTATTCAATGTTTATAAAAAAAAATTATGATTTATTCTCGGAAAGTATAGCGGAACACAATTATAATACTAGGCATAAAAATAACCTTCAGCCGTCCTCCAACAAATATCAGTAACTATAATAAAATGTCGAATTCTCGATTAACCCTCTCGCTCACCTTGTCCTCAATTGAGGACAAGGGAGCGTTCAAGTATTACGTAACGCAATTTGGGGGGTGGGAGGGTCTTGCAAAACGTTACGATGCGTTACATTGGCGGGAGGGGGGTTCGAACAACGCGTTACGTAACATTGTTTTCTTATTAAAATAAAAAAAGGGAACTTAAATCACCCAAGTTGGGAACCCTTTTCATTCATGTTTTACGGGAAATACCTCGATTGTATCCGTCAGTTTTATTCTTTTCTCCCAAGTTGGCAACCCTATCCGTTAATGTTTTATGGGATACCTCGACTGTATTCGTCGTAATTTTTTTTGTTCCCGTTGTCAGTTTTGGTTTAGTGTTTTAAACACGTAATACACAGAAGCACATTGCTGTAGCCAGTGTTGTAGAAGTGAGTTCATATTGTAATGTTCTCAAAAGAGGGAGATTTGCATCATCAGCTGTTTTTGCCCTAGAAAAGCTCTCATGCTGACTTGTGTGCCAAGTGTGCCATAAACTGCCAACGAAATTTAAAAAATGGCTAAAAGAAAAACTAAAACTGGTATAGCGCTCACGCCCGTGACTCGAAATATCATGAAAACGTTACGGCGCGTTACATAGGGGGGAGTCTTCAAAAAAATCTTCAAAAATTGCGTTACGTAATACTTGAACGCCCCCCAACCTACTTTGGATTTTTTCCTATGAAGTGCCGCTTGCTCTTACTTCTCTGTCACATTGTTCTCAGTTGTGAACATCATATACTTCCAAATGAATATATGTGCTGCCATCTACAAGCTGATGGAAAAAAAATTCATTCATTTGAAATAAAGGTTTCCGTAGGTTAGCTGTGACAGCAGTGTAGCGCTCTGTTTATTTTTTTGTTAATTATATTCGTTAGACCACGTGTTTGAAAACTGTTTGTTCACGTTCACAATAAGTGTAGACTTGTTCCAAAGTAATTGTGTTTGGTGATTTTTGTGCATATTGTAATCAGCGATTTTGGAAAGTGTGGTGTCCTAATTTGAGGACATTGTGAGCTAGCGATAAACGCAACATCTAGGTAAATATAAGAGCACTTTTATTTTATTTCTGCAAAAGTTAAATTTTATACATTCTATTACTTCGAAAATGGACCATTCATGAAATACCATACCCTGTAATGTTAGTTTAATAAAACATATTAATAATTTACCCTTTGAACATATTTCTGAAATTTTTTTGTCTTTCATCAGCTCATGATGTCCTCAATTGGGGACATGTCATAGTGCCTATCAGCTCATGCTGTCCTCAATTGGGGAAATGTCATAGTGCCCAAACGGAGCATTTTGAAAATCTGAATTTAACAACAAAAATTTTCAAAAAATCATAAGTAAATTTCAGATTTTTCGCTCCAATAGTTTTAATTCGTGACCGAGAGGGTTAAGAAGATTTGGAACCATCTTCCTCAAGCAATACGAGACTTACCATTGAACCAATTCAAAAAACGACTAAAAGTATTCCTGGTCTCCAGAGCATATTATGCCCTTAATGAATATTTTGAGGACAATATTTCAACAATGTAAATAACTGTGATATTTTGTTAATGTTTGTATTTATATGTCTGTAATAGTTTGTTTTTTAATTCCTATATATTTTTTGACAATAATCTGTATTATGATAACTGTATTTTGACAAGTTCAACATCCTTATGGATCCCATGTGAACGAATAAATTTTTCTATCAATCTATCTATCTTCTATCTATATATCTATTTTTTGACACCTCCATTTTTGGATAGGAATTTTGACCAATATACTTATCTTATTAATAAAACGTAAATAATTGTTGACCTCGGAATCGCCTAATATTACACAGTCCCCCCTAGCATTAAAAATACAAACTCACCCTTCCACAAACTGGACACCTTCCCGCATCTTTGCTCCTATTAGCTGCATCCTGCATACTGGAAGTCACCAGACCGTGAGATCCTAACAGATGCCTCTCCAGGCCCTGATCCGTGAAAAATCTAAATTGGCATTTTTGGCAGTTTAGTGGGGGTCTGTTGTAGATCATTTTGGGATGAATCTTCACTTTGTGTATCCATTGCATATGATTTCTCAGCTGTTCGAGGTCTTTAATATAACCGTCGCAAATCTCGCATATAACAAATGAATTCTTCGAATTCGTATCGCCAGGCTTTGCCTGTTGCGGTGCTGATGCGGCACTTATGGTGGAAGTTGAAGCTCGAGGTAGAGGTGTAATAGAGATGCTGGGCGTATTGACTGGCTTCGATTTCGGCGAGGACTGTTGCTGTGAGAGTTATAAAGAACAAATTAATCGTATGTACCGCAGGACAGGCAAACTCCGAACTGATAAGGCTGATACCTGATGTCAATCGATTAATGTATAGAAACAACGGAAAAGTACATAACAATTTACACGTATAACCGAGATTGAATTCTCGCACATCACTTGCGAAATATCATAAAGAATAAACTTAAAACTTTAAAATAAAACAACACTTGGATATAGTTTCACTATAATCAAATAATAATTGTATTTAACAGGAATGGACAGTCGACATGTTTCGAATTATGAACTCATTATCAGGACTAACTGTCTTGACAGTTAGTCTTAATAATGAGTTCATGACTCGAAACATGTCGACTGCCCATTCCTGTTAAATACAGTTATTATTTGATTATAGTGAAACTATAAGCTAAGTGTTGTTTTATTTTAAAGTTTAAACTTTATCCACGCGTATATTCAGTAATAATAAAACAAGAGCATCGAAAATAATCGATTACACTTCCGACTCACGAGACGTATTTAGCGAAACATCCACGAGAGCTCAGCTCGAGTGATGTTTTAAGAAAATACGTCGAGTGACGAGCAGGGCCGTAGCCAGCACTGCTTTCTAGAGGAGGGCTAAACAAATTCTTGAGGGGGATTGTTTTTTACATAGTACTAAAATAAATATACGTGAAAAAATAAAGGAATAGGCAGCTTTTTCTGCCTTTTTACCTAGAAAAGTATACTGGAAAACGAATATTAATTAAAAAACATTTTGGAAAAAGGAAATGAAAAAATTTATTCCAATAAAAAATAATAAATCTCTCATGAAAAACTCTAAATAAATAAAACAAATAGAAATGAAAAATATTAAAAAAAAATTAAAATGTACTTTCATCATTAAGTATAAACAAATATATGGTATCTTTTCTAGAGGGGGCTTAAATAATTCCAGAGGGGGCTCAGCCCCCACTGGCGGCCCCTGGTTACGGCCCTGGTGACGAGGTCAGTATAACGATCATTTCCGATTGCTCGAGTGTTATTCGTTACGATTATATAACGAATAAAAAATATTAATTTTGTTGACAAATGTCAAAACATCATCAATATGAAAACATTCACATTTTGAAACGAGGCGAAACACCAAAACGATTATATCACGTCGTCACGGGTATATTCACTTATCAATACGCAGTAGTTATGCAAAATTGACGGATTATATTGGCTTATTCATACACGAGTTATATAATCAAAACAATAACGCATGACGTACGTTTCGGTGAGACTTCATCTTTTCGAATGTCAAAGATGTATAGTCTGTCCAGCGAGAGTAGGCGTGCACGTCATCAATTGTATATGACGTCGATCGTGAACACTGTTGCCAGACATAATAAATAATCTTAAATCTAATTAGCTGACCCAATTTTCAACAAAAATGAAATATATTGCTTGTTTGATATGGCGGTAAATTTCAATTAACCATTACTCCCTACTAGAAGCGTCACTCTTTATTCATCGATCGATAAATCGAACTTTTACTTGCAAAATCTTCGAAGAACTAGGTTATCTCGGCGACTGTCAAACGAAAATGCCGATTGCCGGCGCGTTGGTCGAGAGGGACCGACAACATTGCAAATTTTCAAATAAAATGACAACTTAACAACCATTCAACTTATTTTCATTACTCGGATTGGTAATTTTTCTTGAGAGATACATACGATGTGATATGTTAAGGGCAGAATATTTGTCGAACTGGATGATCCATCATATATCTACTTTTTCAGAAAATAACTTACGACAGAAAGAATTGTGACAATTTCGAATTTTATTTATTTGGGTAGGCAGCATTGGGTCGTTATTTGCGCATGACTGTGACGTGCACGCCAACTCTCGCTGGACAGACTATATAAAACAAATTGGGTAGAAAGGGTTAGTTAATACAGTGATGGAAACAAAGAATTAGATTTGGAATTCCATACTGAACCGCTAGACTGTAGATTCCGTGAATTTGAAAAGATTAAGAAGGGTTTCTAGTAGTATGGTCAATGTGAGCTATTCAATAGGAGGCCTCAATATTTATATTCATCAACCAGTTGCGATTCTAAGAGATTCAGTGTTATTTCCTATTTTCGCACTTATTACTTCAAAGTCGTAATTGAATGTGCGATTTTCATGGATCAACTGGTTTGCATAATATGAATCCTACTATTGATTAACAAAGCTCCGTTTATGTTCTGATATTGTGGTCTTAAAATTCTGCCAATATAAAACCTATCATAACTACCACATTTTATTTTATAAATTCCTGGTTTTTTTGTCCCTTTGAACTATTATTCTGTATGTTTTCCTAAGTTATTTCTGGTACGGTAAACAATGTTGATACTGTGCTTAGCTAAAGGTGCTTTGAGTTTTTTACTTGAAAACCGATTCCGACCACATCGGACGGACTGAAGACGAAGTGAAGACTGAATGAACAGGATGAGGACCTCTTACCCGCAACGTCCGAAGAAGTAAATAGCCTGTTCACCAAGGCTGATAAAAGAAGCACCTGGACGAGAAGGTATCACAAGTAAGGCGCTGAAGCAACTACCGGTAAGAGAGCTGTTGCCGACTTCCACATTTATACAATGTTACGTTTGCGTCACTTTCCAACAAACTGTAAATACGCAGCAGACGTAATTGTTTCAGAAACCAGGCAAATCAGCGACATTTTCGCAGAACGCAGAGGGGGATCACCCCACTATCGTCCGATCACCCATCTCCCGTCCATCTGTAAGATAGCAGAGGGAATTATCCTGTTGTGACTGAAAGATCTAGCCAGAGAACATGAACTCATCCCAGACGATCAATTCGGCTTTCATCTGTACATCAAGTACTACGCGTGGTGGAATTCGCCTGGGTTTGGCACGAAGGCTAACTGTTCAAGTTACTAGAGGCGAATATTCCACTCGGAATGGTACAACATACGTTTCTCAAGAACCTAGAAGGCGACTTAGCGTCAGACATAGATCGTACGATCTTCGGAGCGACCGATCGAGACCGGAGTACCGCAAGGATCTGTTCTCGCTCTGATGCTGTTCAATCTCTTCACACGAGACTTGCCCAAGAAACTAGGAACTAGCATCGTTATGCTAGTGGCATCAAAATCATGGCTAGATCGTGGCAGTCTTGCCAGGAGACGCGGAAGCTGACCTACTCGAGTACATTTTCGCCAAACCGGAAAAAGAGCACTGCGCTCTTCCTTTCAACTAGAAGCCACCGACCAGAAGAAGAGGTTCTAATAAATCGACAACAGATTCCTTGGGTCACCTAGGCGAAGTACTTGGGGGTAATCCACGATCGTGGGCTTACATGTAAACCTCATGTGGACCACTGCAGGAATATAGCCAAAGCAGTGCAGGCCAATCTCTACCCTTCGATCAACCGGCGGAGCAAGTTTAGTAAAGCCACTAAGACGCTGCTGTACAAATCCATCACCTGATCGACAATGAGCTGCGCATCTCCAAGTTGGGGGTACGCAGCTCGTCATATTCAAAGGCTCCAAATAGTACAGAACAATTCATGAGGATGACCGTTGACGTCCCATGGTACGTCCGAAACTCCCAGATTCATCGATACTTGGTAATCGAGTTTATTAGAGCGGCGGCAGCGAAAACGTACGCTGACTTGCCAACAAATCCGAATCCTATAGTCACACAACTAGGAAAATACGATCAAGCAGACCATGGAAGCAACACAAGAGACCCAGAATGATACTCCGAGAAGACCAGGAATATATTTAAGCTTCATTTTTCCCGTCATTAGGACAGACGATTATTTTGACTGTAAAGTCGACTAGGACTTAAGAAACTGCGTTGTCACAAATTTTAAGGAAGTCAAACAAAAAAACGAAGCATAATATGGAACTTGATAAACGAATATGACATTAAGTTGAATGTATTCGACAAATGTCAACATTTTGCACTTGGCATCTGAAGAAAGTAAAGTCTCACCGAAACGTATATCATGCGTTATTGTTTTTCAAATTCAAATTCAAATTCTTTATTAATGTTAAGACAATGGTTTGTTTACATAAGTCAATCAAATGTTAGAAAAGAAAATCAATGAAATCTCAAATTTAACACATCTGCTAAAATCTTACATCAATCAAAATACAAATACAAGTTAAAAATCGTTATAAATTTATCCAATTAAAACTCTAATAATGGCTTATTAAGGAACTCATTATAGCTGTAAAAAGCATTTTCCATTAAGAGGCCAGACACATGTCTCTTAAATGGAGCCAATGGAAGCTGTCAGACTGCATGTGGCAATTTATTGAAAAACTTCGGTCCCAGGAAATGAGGCCCATCATGAGTTCTTTTAAGGCGACAAAAGTCCGAGAGCAGATCGTGTTTAAGCCGTGTATCATGTAAATGGATATCAGAGTGACATTCATATAGATTAAGATTTTTTTTATATGAAGTAGATTTTCCAGTATGAAGATGGATGGCAGTGTCAGAACTCTAAGTTTGATGAAAAGCTCTCTACAGTCATCCCTGTAACCTAATCCTCCGGTAATTCTTATGGCCTTTCTCTGAAGCCCGAAAATTCTGTCAGCATGACAAGAGTGTCCCCATAATAGGATGGCATAGGCAAGTCTGCTGTGAAAGACACCAAAGTATGCAGATCTCAGAACCTCACGAGACACACAGCCCGACAAACCGCGCAACAAAAATAGATTGCTCTTCAGGCTAGCCGCCAAATTGTCAACCTGTGCCTCCCATGTGAGTTTCCGATCAAGATGTACTCCCAAAAACCTACACACGCCACTCTCTCTTCCCGCATGTTTCAGACCACTAACTGTAAAAATCATTCCACTTGTTTTACTCTTATTCAGGTGAAGCTCATTCACCGCAAACCATAGCTCTGCCCTCTCCTGTAGTCTCTCAGAATCAGCAACAGCTTCTATTATGGAATCGGCGGAGGTCGAGATGGTAGTGTCATCAGCAAAAAGAGTGAATTTGGCATTGGGCTCAATATATGGTAAGTCATTTACAAAAATTAGGAATAAGAGAGGCCCAAGCACAGATCCCTGTGGAACTCCAATATCAACATTGCCTCTTGCCGATGTGGCACCACCAACCCGAACCACCTGTGTTCTTTCTGCCAAATACGACTTTATCAGATCAATGCTGCTATTTTTAAAATTATAGGCAGACAGTTTCTTCACTAGAATATCATGAGACGCAGTCGAAGGCCTTGCTGAGATCACAGAACAATGTGGCACAGACCGAACGACATTGAATGAGTCCAAAATATATGAAGTTAGGTCAGCTATTGCCAGGGTGGTGTTCTTACCCTTTCGAAAGCCAAACTGAGAGTCAGTAAAATAACTATTTGACACGAAGTAATCAGTGATCCGGATCGCGATACATTTTTCAAAGATCTTCGAGAAAACTGGCAACAGTGATATAGGTTTTAATAAACGTGTAAATTTGTAATTTATTGTATTTATTATTATTGACTCTGTCATGACACGTTCTACTGCCAGGTATGGGCTTGATTGATTTTTGGAACACATAATATTATTATTGATATTATAATGAATAAAGAAATGTTAAATTGAAGTTTGTTATTTTCGTTATCAAGGCAAAGTGTGTGCGTGGAGAGGGGAGTACACTTTTCGCATTACTTAAGGTATCGTGATAAAATTAATTGGAATAAACATTCAATCAACTTACCGTGAAGATCTGACTTCCACTCAGTTGATAACTAGTTGGAACTAAAACTGAACCACCTGACATTGTTTGCTTGTACACCATACCGGGAATGTTTCCTTGCCTGAGCAGTTGGGCTTTCAATGGTGGTATACTAGCCCTTCCCCGACTGCGATTTAGAGAATGATTATTTTGAAGTTGCATTTTAGTGAGAAGTTGAAATTGCTGTTGTTGTGGACTATTTTTTGATAGAGCTTGATACGCGGAAGCGTTCAACCCTGGACGCATCTTAGGCACTCGAGGTATTTTCGCGGGTGGTTCCCAATCGAGTGGAGGTTCCAAATTTCTGAAAAAATATACTTAACAATAGGGCAAAATCTCTATTCGAGTAGGTTAGAGAAGTGTAGTGCAATAATGGAGTAAGTCACAATATATTGAAACAATGTATTCTATCAGACTCTCAATAAACCTTTTTTAAATATTGAATGCTTACATTTTGACTGTATTAAAAAAAATTCAAAATCGATTTTCGTAATATATTTAATAAATGTATATATATATATATATATATATATATATATATATATATATATATATATATATATATATATATATATATATATATATATACCGGGTGTCCACGGAAGGTGGCTCGCCCCTATAACTTTTTTTGTTTTCGGAGATAATGAAATTAAATTTACAGGATCTGTTTAATGCATAAAACTGCGTTTTTTGACAAGTAACTCAACTTCATGCAACTTCCGGTTTCACCGGAAGTGACATAAACTTTCGATTTTTAAATGGGACATCTGGTATATTTTCAGTTTTTTTGTCTCTATATTACATTAAGAATACAACCATGTATCATTTGCTACTTTTTGAAACCGTTGTTCAATTTTTTTTCGAAATAAGTTTTTATTGTAGAGGGCTATAGATGCGTTCAAATGAATAATTTCGGTCCTAAAATGGCCCTGTTTGCCGTCCAGGGACGTAGATTTGTGGGCGTGGCTTTGTTTCAGTTGTGTTGGTCACAGGCTACTCGATGATTTCAAATGTTATTTTAATCTCAATAAGATTATTCATTTAAAGAAAGTTCTAAGGTAATGGGATTTCAAATTATCTACTATTACTATCAAATTAATCGGAATAAAATTATCTTTTTTTGAAACCCGACGGGCCACCATGTTGCCATTTGAAAAAAAATAGTAATAGTTTTAAAATTAAACTTCACATAGCTGGAACATTTTGATCGAAAACAGTGAAGTTGTATGTTAACATACATTTTAGGACCGAAATTAGTTATTTGAACGCATCCATAGCCCTCTAGAATGAAAATTAATATCGAAAAAAAATAAAAAAAAGGTTACAAAAAGTAACAAATGATACATGATTGTATTCTAAATGTCATATGGAGACATAAAAACTGAAAATATACCCGATGTCCAATTTAAAAATCGAAAGTTTATGTCACTTCCGGTGAAACCGGAAGTTGTATGAAGTTGAGTTACTTGTCGAAAAATGCAGTTTTATGCATCAAACAGATCTTCTAAATTTTGTTTCATTATCTCTGAAAACAAAAAAGTTATAGGGGCGAGCCACCTTCCGCGGACACCCGGTATATATATTTGGTTTTCGGATTTTTCCTTGATTTCTTAGACCTTTTTCATATATTTTCCTTTTGATTTGATTTGATTTTTATATTCCAGTTTAATTCAAACGTATACTGTTCCACCGTCTTTAAACAATGTTTCCGTTTTATACCTAATTACATGTAATTTTAAATGAATTTGCCACTCTTGTGTACGGAAGAAAGGTAGTTTGTTTAATTTTTGTGTATTTTTGTTTTTTGTAAACTTAATTTGCTGTATTGTACTATGTTAATTTAAATTTTAGCTATGGATGACAACAAAGAAAATTTCTGATGAAGGCAACAGTGATTGCTGAAACGTTAAATATGTTTTTGTGGATGTAAATATAGATATACCATCAGTTATAAATAGACTTAATTACCCAAGAAAACAAATCAAAAGGAATATATATATATATATATATATATATATATATATATATATATATATATATATATATATACATATTTATATAAATATATTTATATATATATTTATATATATATATATATATATATATATATATATATATATATATATATATATATATATATATATATATATATATATATATATATATATATATATATATATACCGGGTGTCCACGGAAGGTGGCTCGCCCCTTCTAACATTTTTGTTTTCGGAGATAATGAAATTAAATTTAGAGGATCTGTTTGATGCATAAAACTGCATTTTCTGACAAGTAACTGAACTTCATGCAACTTCCGGTTTCACAGTGACATAAACTTTCGATTTTTAAATGGGACACCGGGTATATTTTCAGTTTTTTCGTCTTCACATGACATCTAGAATACAACCATGTATCATTTGTTACTTTTTGTAACCATTTTTTTCTTTTTTTTTCGGAATGAATTTGTATTCTAGAGGGCTATGGATGCGTTCAAATAACTAATTTCGGTCCTAAAATGTATGTTAACATACAACTTCACTGTTTTCGATCAAAATGTTCCAGCTATGAGAAGTTTAATTTTAAAACTTTTATTACTATTTTTTTTCAAATGGCAACATGGTGGCTCGTCGGGTTAAAGAAATAGATAATTTTATTACGATTAATTTGATACCGCACTCTAGGTATTAGGTTAAAAGAAATCTTTCGATAAAAACCTGAAATCCTATAACCTTAGAACTTTCTTTAAATGAAGAATCTTATTGAGATTAAAATAACATTTGAAATCATCGAGTAGCCTGTGACCAACTGAAACAAAATAAGTTCGAAGCCACGCCTACAAATCTATGTCCCAGGACGGTAAACAGGGCCATCTTAGGACCGAAATTATTTATTTGAACGCATCTATAGCCCTCTAGAATGAAAATTTATTTCGAAAAAAAATTGAACAACGGTTACAAAAAGCAGCAAATGATACATCGTTGTATTCTAAATGTCATATGGAGACAAAAAAACTGAAAATATACCAGGTGTCCCATTTAAAAATCGAAAGTTTATGTCACTTCCGGTGAAACCGGAAGTTGCATGAAGTTGAGTTACTTGTCAGAAAATGCAGTTTTATGCATTGAACAGATCCTGTGAATTTCATTTCATTATCTCCGAAAATAAAAAAGTTATATGGGCGAGCCACATTCCGTGGACACCAGGTATATATATATATATATATATATATATATATATATATATATATATATATATATATATATATATATATATATATATATATATATATATATATATATATATATATATATATATATATATATATATATTATATATATATATATATATATATATATATATATATATATATATATATATATATATATATATATATATATATATATATATATATATATATATATATATATATTTATATATATATATTTATATACAGTGAGAATTATTTCAAGGTATACATAGAAAAACCATTGCCATTAGATCCAATGAAAAATGTTAGCGCCATTTGAAGGTATACATAGGAAATATAGCATATCAAGTTGTTGCTATGGTAATATGATTTTTAAACTTGACAACTTTAAGTACTTCAGACGTGATTGTTGATAACTTTCATTTCTTATCGTATTAAGTTTGAAAATGTACATTTACATACTACAAGAAAAGATTCGCCCTTACGATTGGTACTGCAATGGCTTTAGTTTAAGGCAAATGAGAGATCATTTTAGTGTTGAATATCCTGAGAGACCGGTTCCGTCCATAAGAACAATATCAAAGATAACAGGAAAATTTAAGAATACAGGCTGTTTGTAAACATTCCATCAGAGATCCGGAGTTAGAGCACCATACAAAATCAATAAAATAAGAGAATAGATGTAATAAATAGTGTTGTCGAGAACAGCAGTATAAATTCAAGATCAGTAGCCGCTGCCCATTTCACAAAGTTCGGTGATGCGAATTCTACGCAAAGAAAAATTTGGATCATACAAGTACCAAAATTACCAAGAATTAAAAGTAGGTGACCCTTCTTTATTTCGAATGTTTTTTGTTAAGACCTACTGCTCCTAAATTTATACTGCTGTTCTGAACTACACTAGTTACCACATCTATTGTCTTATTTTCATTGATTTTGTATGGTGCTCTAACTCCGAAAATTGGACGAGATGTTTGCAAACAGAAAATGTTCTTAAATTTTGCTGCTATCTTTGATAAATAAAAGTGTTTTTCTTCGTTTCAGTCATTATTTTCCTTTCATTGCTGTTAAGCTAACTCCTACGTGTCATGACTTACTCTTACATAGTTAATAACATTAACTACTTCCTTGAAAGCCAAAGCAATTATGACAACTGCGACGTATCAATAATATCGCTAAGCAACGACAAGTAATCTGTATTGTTGTTTTCCCTATGTATACCTTGAAATGGAGCATACATTTTTCATTGGATTCTCCTATGTGTACCTTGAAATGATTCTCACGGTATATATATATATATATATATATATATATATATATATATATATATATATATATATATATATATATATATATATATATATATATATATATATATATAGGGTGTCTCATTTAAAAGTGTCCACCCTCAATAACTCAACAACGAATCAGAATTTGTGAAAACACTCAGACAGGTCGATTTTTGATGACATGAACATGATTTGGGATATAAAGCTTGTTTCTACTAGCAATTCCCTGAAGAGGGTTGCAACCCCATCAGTAATTTGAATAGGGAAAGTGGGTAGTTTTGTAGCACAAATGTATGCATGGATTCGAATTTGTATGAACCTGCAGTTTGTGTTCTTATAAAGTGAGTATTCACAAAGTTACAGGGTGTTTTTTATGGAATTACGGTACCGATAAAACTAAATGAAACAGAGATGTTCTAATTGATCGTAATTTAATATCTTTCGAAGGAAAAATATTTTAACAAACAGTATTAGTAAAAATTTACCGCGAATGCTCAAAGTGCTCGCCATTCAATTGCATGCAGCGATACAATCGTTCTTCAAAATTATTTCATACATGCTGTAGCATTTCAGGAGTAATGTTACGACATTCTTCCACAATTCGTGCTCTAAGGTCGTCTAAATCTGCAACTCTGGTTTTATAAACTTGTGATTTCAAGTGGCCCCAGAGAAAAAATCTAGCGGTGTTAGATCCGGCGATCGCGCAGGCTCCTTCAGGTTTTCACAAATTCTGATTCGTTGTCGACTTACTGAGGGTGGACACTTTTAAATGAGACACCCTGTGTAATATTGTAAGGTGACTCAATGCCAAATTAGTAATATTGTATATTCAAAATGCAGCAACAACTGATGAAAGTAATGAAATGATAGTTACCTATCTGGCTTGAACTTTCTTCCGCATGCCATTAAATGCCGAGACAGTTTACCCTTCTGGTTTTCCTCAAATGGACAATTAGGACATTGGTGAAAGGAAAGAGCTCTCTCGAGACGACCTCTAACCATGTGTTCAGCTTCCATATGGAACAGTATGTCATGAGGGCTTCTGGTTTCATACGAACAGAAGTTGCACTTGTAAACGTAATTTTTCACATGTGGAGTTTCAAGGTGATACGACATAGCCAGCGCCGATTCAGTTTTGAAAGGACAAAATTCGCACCTCTTCATTGTTAACCTAAAAAAAATGGAATAGAATGGTCGCATTAAAAGATTTTTCCATAAGATCTGTTGAGAAGAAATTTCATATAATTTCAATGTTTTTGATAAATAAAGAATAGTTATAGTGCGTAAATTACCATGAAAAAAAATTGAATTAATTCTCTATGTTAATGATCTGCTCATGAATACGCCTGAGGGCCAGATTGTCTCATATGCTGATGATACAGCAGTCATAACTGAGGAATCAGATTGGAAAAAAGTAGAGGAAAAAATGAACTTTCAACTACAAGAAATATCAGATTGGCTTGCTTTAAATAAGTTGTCGTTGAATATTGATAAAACTGTATTTGTAACTTTTGGAAATTATTGTGATAGTGTACCTGAAAGATTGCATATTAAAATAAGTAATCAAGAAGTTAAGAGAGTTGAAAGTTGTAAATATCTGGGTCTAATAGTAGACTATAGGTTGAGCTGGAATTTGCATGTTAACTATATATTAAACAAAACAAAATATTTGGTTTTTATATTTTTTAAGTTATCAAAAATAATGCAACATAAGACGTTAATGATAGTCTATTACGCTTTATTTATTTTCACTTGAATCTCTACTATATCATTATGTAACTTTATCAGAATTATGTTCAAAATCAATAAGTGCAACTAGAAAGAAATCTATACAATTGCCAAAAAGAACATTAAAAATAAGTAAAAAAAGATCTTATATCAAAGCTATCCTAGTCTTTAATGCATTACCTAATGAACTAAAAAATATTGAAAATAAAATTAAAAGAAAAAAGAAGCTAAAAGAATATAATAATATTCCACTTCACCTAAATAAGCCTGACTAACTTATTTCTCGATCACAAAAATATCAAACGTTCACTGTTGGTAACGAATATCATGAAAATTTCACAAAGCAAAATTAAGAAAAATAATCACTTAACAAAGACTTAGATGTCATTCTCATTTTGAAAATTGTAAATAATCATGAAATATAAAGACACCAATGATACATCGATTTTAGTACTTATTGAACATCATTTACCATAATTTATATCTACTGCAACTCTAGAGAACAGAACAATTAAATTTTGATATGCAAAATTACATTACCATCAGTTTTTATATGATACAAAAAAAATGTTATCAGATATAGGTACCACTCTGATCATTTATGATAATTCAGCATTGTTTGAAACATTATGTATGTTTCAAGGCAATCACAAATTCATGAAACTTTTTCTTTAAATTGATTTTTGTTTACTGTATATTCGTTCTTACTTTTATTAATATTATTAGATTCTAACGAAAAATGCTTATATAATTAGTGGGTTCAAAAAGAAGAATTAGACAGACATATCGAAATTAATTTACCTGTAGGGTTCGTTGTTTTCTTTGGTGTATTCGAGATTCTTTGCTAATGATTGTATGGTTTTAAATGTTTCAGGGTTTTTACCGTGTTCCCTGTCTCGTTTCCTTTTCTGTTGTTTTAGCAGATCAGTTTGGACAAATTCCTGAACCAAACCTAAGCCAATTTCAACAAAAAATTTCCCCAATGGACTTCCAAAATAACTGTACATTTTATCATCATCTTTAACTTTTTCATTATCTTCAGTTTTATTTGTTTCAGTTTTATTTGTTTCAACTTTTTTGTTTTCTTCACCTGCTTCGTCTGGTTTGTCTGCATCTACCTTCTTTTTTATATCTTTTTCCAGCTCTTTCTTGTAGTCTCCCAGAAATCCTTTCAAATTTTTGACTGGAGGTTTCTCATATACATATGGAACTATAAAAGAAGGAGCTTCAACAACAAACATATCATCCGTTAGAGTTGGTAGAACAGGTGTTGACGACTGAGGATTTGGGGGCTTCATTACATTTTGATTCTGATTGGCCGCAGGAATAGGAGTAATGGTCGCTCTCATATTCGCTGGATACATCCCTTGCGCGGGTAGAGCCATAGGTAGAACTGGTGAGTATGTAGAAGCCTGTGTAGGCAGACATGATGACGATTTATTTACAGGTACTGGTCCCCTCCCTGACAAGATGGAGTTTGTATCAATTATTACCAAAGTGGGCTCCTTTTTTCCTGATGTTGGTGGATTAGACTTGGAAGCTATTTCTACTAACTTTTTTGTATCCTATGGGGAAAAAAATAACACTTATATGAACCTTCGATCACCCAACATCAAATAGTTTGTTGGAAAATATGGTAATACTTTTCTCAAATATAAAAATATATATATATAGGTATATATATATATATATATATATATATATATATATATATATATATAATCTCTTGATAATTATTAGCAATAACAGGCTTGTTGAATCTCAAAAAACTCGATTTTATTAAAAAGTCGCCACGACATTCCTGGCTTTATCAAAACCTTTGAAAAAATTGAAATTTCTTTGACATTTATTAATAAATGTCAAAGAAATTTCAATTTTTTCAAAAGTTTTGATAAAGCCAGGAATGTCGTGGCGACTTTTTAATAAAATCGAGTTTTTTGAGATTCAACAAGCCTGTTATTGCTAATAATTATCAAGAGATTAGAAATAGTTCAACAATTCGAATAAATATATATATAAATATATATATATATATATATATATATATATATATATATATATATATATATATATATATATATATATATATATATATATATATATATTCCTGTCTTCTTCATTGGATCGACTTTTTTAATAACAAAATGTCAAAAGTCGATCCAATGAAGAAGACAGGAATTTATAGAATGGACTGTGAATAATGTAATTCAACATATATAGGCCAGACCGGGAGATGTTTTGAAACCAGGCTAAAAGAACATCTAAAAAACGGACAATCAACATTCAGAGAACATCTAGAGTCAAAAGGACATAACATCTCATCCTCTTTCAAACCAAAAATTCTTCCATACTGTGAAAAAGGTATGAAAATGAACTTCCCGGAAGCCATGGAAATAAACAAACTCCAAAAATCCCATAATTACATTCTTCTCAATGACCAGTTGGACTTAAACCACTCCCCACTGTTAAATCTCTGATAATTTGGACCCATCGATTATATTTTAACACCCCCAGGTACCGAACCGAAATTTTCATATATTTTCAAGCAATGTCTTTGCAATTATGTATTCAGTCTTGATAATGCTGTAAAAGGCGAAACTAGTCGAATAAAAGTTATTTTCATTTTGTGGTTTTTAGACAAGTTGTTTTCTTATTATTTATTTTCAATATATTTACGAGATTTTCCCTATTTTAGCGCTTTTTTGAAAATGGATGTTTATTTGACGATTGTCTAATCTAAATTGACAAGAATTTCAAAATGTTTGATTAATATAAACATCAAGTAGGTACCTATATGAAAATTTCAAGTTTCACGTGTTTCTACAAAATTTTTCTTGAAAAATCTGAAACTTATTTTCAAGTTGAAAAATTTGCAAATAGGTTTGCAAATTCATAATTTGAAAATTTTATATTTTAATATCAAATTTCCTCTCTTTTTTTACTATATTGTATTCACAGCTCAGAAGTAATTCATTAATAAAAAAAATTATCTGATGAAAATTCAGTCCACCTCAATTATTTCCTATTAAATTATAATAAAAGAAAAATTAGTTCCTATCAAATAAAACAGGTTACTGAAATATTTACAATAACAATTAAATCATTGCAACTACTTCTTCTATTGACCAAAAAAATCACTGATTTCTTCTTTCTTCCAAAACCTGTCTGTCAACATGAAATAACAGTTGAGTAGAAGATATATATTCATCAATACAACAAATGAATTAAGTAGGTATAGAAAAATGTTATAGAATATAACAATTTTTTAAAGGTGGAAATATTTAGCTTTGAAGAAGTGGAATAACTTTATGATAATGTACAGTGTACACAATTTGAGGTAATAAGTCACCAAAATTTAGGAGAAAAAATGATGACAATATATTAATCATTTACTCAAATAAAACCTAGGAACATTTTATCCAGAAAATTTTTCAAATGCCCGTGTGAATTATAAAACCAATCAAAAACTTGAAGATATATACCTTTTTTTTAAAGAATAACTTTCGGGAACAATGGTTAAAACGCTTCTCGAACGCCACGAGATCTACTTTTATTGCAAATTGAAATTTTCCATATTTCGACTTATTTCAGTCAAATAAATATAAAAAAAAAAACTCTTGTACAATTATTCAATACAATGAAATTACTTACAAGGTGTAAACCATTGTTCTGATACTGGGTTGAAATTCTACTGAATATCCAACATCAAAAAGTAATTGACATTGAAAAAATGATTACACAGAGTAGTTATGGTTCAAAAGGTCATTGCCCATAGTACTCGAGAAAAATCATTTTGAGCCAAAGCGTCTGGTAAATTGTTTACTATAAACAGACCATAATATAACAGGATGACTGACTCAATTGAAAACGAATATGATACCATAAAATAACCGAGTTAAGAAACACTCTTAATTTGGAAGACTTACTTACATAACTTTCAAATTACATGGCAGTGAAATGGTTTGCGATAAAGTTAAATTTGAAGCTTGACTGAAGATGAATAAAAGGCAATATAGAAACACAAAGATGATCGTACTTGGTAAACTGAAGCATTTTATAAAAACTTTTAATATGCATATTTATACTAATGTTTTATAAATCACATACCTACTAAGTCATGTAACATTTTTTTGAATATATCTAAGTCATACAGAAATACATTTTATTATCAACTTTCGAAGTGAAACTACTTTAGTACCGTTGTGATTTGAAAATTTTATGAAACGAAAATGCGACACCAAAAAGAGACAAACGTATTCATAAATAAGATTGAACCTGCGAGAGAATGAGATAGAATACAAGTATACACTGTTTCCTATAATCTTCGTCTTGTCTTTGTTAGGTCTTTCATAGTTGCCCCACTGTATGTGTGTTGTGTGGGCCTTCGTATTACCGAACCGAGAGAAATGGCGTCGTATATGCCTTATACTTGCTTCAGCCCAAGCCAAGTAGGCTACTTTTCCGAGGTTTCACTTCTGCCGTGTGTGAATTGCACACACATACATTTTTTTTCAACATTCTTTAAGACTACCCACAGTAACTGATAAGAAAGAAACATAACTTTATAAAGAAATAAAAAAACTAACTTTTCACCGGTTGAAATAAAAACCTATTGAGTAAACGCGTTTCGTCATCTCGTACGAGATGAAATCAATGTTATGACGAAACGCGTTTACTCAATAGATTTTTATTTCAACCTGTGAAAAGTTAGTTTTCTTATTTCTTTATAAAGTTATGAATATGAACTTTCACCAGGTAAATGCCAATTCCATTCAAGAAAGAAACAGTCATCTACAAAAAGCTCTTTTTGATATTTATCAATACTAGAGAATTGATAAAAATATTCCATGAGTAACTTATTTGTGAAAGCATGAGAATTTGACTTATTGCAGAGATGGAAAAATTAAAATAAAACCAATTGATTATATCTCCAACATAAAAAAAAATGTCATAAAGTTGGAAAAATTTTTACAGTTCAATGAAGCATGAAATTAATAAAAAGCAAGCTGTGGGACCATATAAAAGAGAGAGAACAATATAAAAAAATTTTTCATTACCGTGTATTTATATTTCCAATTATGAACGTATTTTCTCCAGTTTTCATGACACAGGATCACTAAATGAGAATATTTTCAACTTAATTTTTAAACACCTACTCAACTGGAAGTCCTTGAGGTAATCAAATTTCAAGAAAAGAATGTGATAATTATGAAATTATCGTTTCTACAGCGTAAGGGATTATCTATATTTCTATAGAGTTCTGTTAATTTCACATTTATTGCATTGACATGTCCTATACCCTAATGAAATAACTGCCGAGTTAAATATATTGTTATTAATAGAAGGTGTTACACATGTTGGTGTCATGGATATTTCACAAGGGTCAAAGTGCTAATATAGCATAATATGTGTAAACCAAGTCATTGAGAATAATACAGGTTCAAAACATGATGAAAAATCAGAGAAAAACAATACCATACAGAACTTGTCATAAAATCAGTATTAACATATCATATGATATGTTAATACAATCAATGATAAGTTTAAGTAACTATATAATAAATAATAAAAAACAAAAGATGCAAGTAAAAGGAAGAAGACAAAAGTAATAGGAGATAAATGTCAAAATATAAAATTTGCATGAAACAAAAGTTATTATGAATAATGAAGAAATACTCTGCGAATTGTAATGAAAAACTTGTATACCTTAGTGTAAATAATGAGAAGAAACTAACTGATACATCATCTGGTATAAATCTGATAAAATACCAAAATATTATTTTTAAAGAAAAATAAACTTAAAACTTCAACAAAAAAAAAACTTGAGAAAAATGACAAGATTGCTGAAAATCTAGAAAATCAAACCATCTATGCATACAAATGAGTATAAAAAAAATTATAGAGGATAACTCTCTAGAAATATAGAGTGAACGATGTGAATGTAGAAATTAAATAGTAGTACTAATTATCTAGTAACTCATTTTGAGAAATTTGTTTCAGTTGTTAGAACACCACTAAAAATATAAATATCAAGTTTACCTTCACAACAATAGTAGAAGAATCAGGTTGTTGCGGCAAAGATTTTTTTTTCGCTGGTATTCTCTCAATTTGAATAGCATCACCTATATTGGCTAATGGGTCTTCTGGTAGAATTTCTTCAATATCAGACTCTTCAGAAGACTGTGAATCAACTTGAGAGGAGGCCACACCTGAAGCATCTTCTTCTTCTTTATCTTCTTCAATATAACTTTTTTGTTTATTGAGGTTTCTTGAACTTCTTCGAGGTGTAATACTCTGCTTTCGATTAGGTATTTTTTTATCAGGCGTATTCAATTCTATTACTTCTATCTTGTCCTGTTTATCAGTTCCATTCTCTTTCAGAGGAGAATTATGTTCAACAATCGTAACCTCACTCTCTTCAGTACCTGAATCATTTAATTCAATTGTTTCATCTGCTTCTACAACATCATGAATTCCATTCTTCTTATTTTCTAATGCTATCACATCGTCATCATCTTCTATCTCATGAACATCATCAATACTATTATTTTTTTCAATTGTACTTCCAGGATGTTCTTCCAACTCTTCTTCACTACTACTTTCATTCTCACTTTCACTGTGTTCAACAGGATTGTCCACAC
>JARQZK010000763.1:547500-582500 GCA_030704885.1 Cynegetis impunctata
TCGATGAAATGATTACAACAATTCATGAATTTCTAATAAAATCACAAATATTTCAAAAAGTTGTAAACTTAACCCCCACAATGCTAATATCAGAAAAAAGGGAATTCAGTTTTACACAACTTGACGTAAAAAAATACAGGGTGTTCCATTTAACCCAAACAAGTTTTCGCGGTCTGAAGTTGACGAAATGTAACGCGAAAAACGGAACACTCGGTATGATATTATTGAATTAGTTTCAGTTGTAGAACGTAGTTCTTCTTGTGTTCTTTTCATGTGACAAGAAGCAAATGAGTATATTCTACAGGAAGAAAGTTATACCGGTTCTTGTAAACCGTTGCACTAATCAAATTTTACATAATCTTAGCTCCAAATCCATCAAAGTCCGAATATTCATAAAATTTATTCCGTCACATATACTTAGGTCATGCTAACAATTACTATATGAATAGTTGATGGAATCCGTCGTTACTACGTGATAATTTAACATGATTAACAAAAACAAAACTTGAATTTACTATGTTTATTATATTATCACAAAAATTCTTTGAAAAATTATACACTGCGATTGCAATTTCGGTCACTAGACCATCATCGGGCAGATTGTGTTAAGAACTGAAAACATAATTACAGTTTTGCGCTTACGGGTGGGAAAGAATTATTGCAGGTACCTAAATAGACAAGAGGAACACATTTCAAGAAGGGCTAATAGATGTGGATTTATCAAATTGGTACAATAAAATGTTCTTAGAAAAATCATTATTTTTTTGAATACACTAAATATAGGAGAATGTATCAAGTAAATCTGGTCGTTCAGCAAGATATCTTTTGCATTATGATTGAGTTTAAAAATTTCTAATGACTCTAAGTAAGTTAGTTTGGTTCCTTTCGGTAATTTGTGCATAATTTGAAAGTTATCTATTTGTGGAAACGGGTGGTGGTTTTCACGGCAATGATTTGAAAAAGTTGAATCCGTTTTATTTTTCAAAAAAGATTGTTTGTTTTCTTTGAATCATGTCTTCAACGATCGACCAGTCTGACCTACCCAAGCAGTATTTTTAGTCGTTGGTACCACCCGGCGACTATTATGGGAAACTCTGAAGTTATAGTTACTTGCGACGGGAAAGTGATTGCTACGGCCCTATCACGTTCCTATCACCAATTTGGGGAACAATTTGAAAGTGATAGCTACGTGAATAATACCACCCCCCAACTTATACCGCTACGTCGCACTCACGTTCCAACTATGTGGCGGGAACGTTGCGGCGAAATATTTAATTTTACCTTGAATATTAATACATAGTTCCATAACTTTGACGGAAATTAAAAAGTAGCAAGGACGTCATAGTTAATTTTAACGCCACTATAAAGTAATACAAACTTTGAAGTGGTATACGAGTAACAAGACTAAGTTACTGGGACTAGCGAATATAACTTTAAAGTCTTTGCGACTTGAAAGTTATTTTACATAGTAACAGTCACGTTCCAGAAACTTGAGAAGCTACTTAGAAGTACTGCAACTTTTAAGTTCCTTATTATAGTGATAATAACTACGGAATTACTAAAAGTATATAAATAAAAGTAGGAAAACCTAGAAAGTTGGTTTTTTAGTGATAATTACGTAACAACGACCTATTCAAAGTTCCGAACTCAGTTTTCGCTACTTTGATGCTGCTTGGGTATATACTCTCCTTTACATGCAGGACAAATTAACCTATGAACTCCTGAACTTTCAAATTTTGAAGTGATATCTTTGGCATTGAATAAAAATCCTGAGAGTTTCGTCTTAGGTTTGAAAGCAATTTTAGTATTACATTTAGGTATGACATTAGCAACTTTTTCTGTTAGAGGACCAAAATATGTTTCCAATTTTTCTACATTCGATTGAGGATATATGCTGTTGTACGCTAGTTGACTACGTTTCTTGTTTATCATTTTATCTACCAAACTTGTATGAAAACCATTTTTTGAAGCAATTATTTATATAGTAGAAATTTCTTTTGCTAAATTTGGTATGGATAATGGAATTGAAAACTCTCTGTGGATCATTGAGTTAAAAGCTGAATGTTTATGGGAAAGTGGATGATTTGAATCCGACGAAATACATATATCCATGAAAGTTGGTTTTCTATGTATATCGAAACTCAAAGTATCATTTTTATGGAAGATAGTTAAATCCAAGAAATTTATCTGTCGATCCAATTCTTTTTCAATTTTAAACTTCATATTTGGGTGAATGCTATCAATATAATTCAAAACAGACCAGTTCAACGTTTTCGAATCATTGCCGTGAAAACCACCACCCGTTTCCACAAATAGATAACTTTCAAATTATGCACAAATTACCGAAAGGAACCAAACTTACTTACTTAGAATCATTAGAATTTTTTTAAACACAATCATAATGCAAAATATATCTTGCTGAACGACCAGATTGACTTGATATATTCTCCTATATTTAGTGTATTCAAACAATAATAATTTTTCTAAAAACATTTTATTGTACCAATTTGGGAAATCCACTTCTATTAGCCCTTCTTGAAATGAGTTCCTCTTGTCAATTTGGGTGCATTAACTGCATTAATTCTTTCTCGCCCGTGAGCGCAAATCTGTAATTATGTATTTAGTTCTTAACTCAATCTGCCCGATGATGGTCTAGTGACCGAAATTGCAATCGCAGTGTAATATTTTTCAAAGTATTTTTGTGATAATAAACGTAGTAAATTCAAATTTTGTTTTTGTTCATCAATTACTATATGCATTACCTGGTAGGAAAGTGCCATTTTTCCTCCCGTAGGATGTAGGTTCCATCCAAAAGTAAACATCCAAGGAAGGAAAAGGCATTTTACTCCAGTGTAATGCATATGATATTTTCTTCTACCCTAAAATTAACCTTTTTCGAAACCTTATTTAGAGCACAAATAACGAATTTGAAGACATAATTAAGTAAGAACGCTAACTTTTCACATAGGTATTTCTATACGTTTTCAGGTGAAAGAAAATATTAGAAGAAAATAAACACAAAGAATCAATTCCTATTCAATGAAACTCAGTAGAATATTAAGGTTAAAACAACATACCGATACTTGAAGAAATTTCAATTATCGTCTGATTGCTCGTCGTCAAAAGATAGTAATCTGGTATTCTTGATCTTTTTCGTTTTCTTTCCACAACTGCCTTCACTCAACCTTTTTGTTGATACTGCGGTAGATTGAGTTTTCTCTGATTTAGCAGGTGCCTTGAACACAATAGGTATGGATAAATCAGCTGGAGCAGACGCAGCTTCTGTAATAGAAAATGGTTTATAGTTCGACAAAGAACAAGGAATAAAACATTTACAAAAAAAAATATATTATATATATATATATATATATATATATATATATATATATATATATATATATATATATATATATATATATATATATATATATATATATATATATATATATATATATATATATATATATATATATATATATATATATATATATATATATATATATATATATATATACTAGCTGATCCGGCAAACGTTGTTCTGCCATATAAATTATTTTTATCTATCTATCTTTCTATCTATTCATCTATCTGCCGATGTATATCTACCTATCTAACCAACTATTTATCTATCTAGATAGTTATCTGTCTTTCTATCTATCTATCTACATATCTATCTAACCCGGCAAACGTTGTTCTGCCATAAAAATTATTTTTATCTATCTGTCTTTCTATATATTCATCTATCTGCTAATGTATGTCTATCTATCTATCTAGATAGTTATCTATCTTTCTATCTATCTATCTATCTATCTATCTATCTATCTATCTATCTATCTATCTATCTATCTATCTACATATCTATCTATCTATCTATCTGACCCGGCAAACGTTTATCTGCCATATGAATTATATTTATCTATCTAAATAGGGGCTGATCGTAGAGGGGTGAAAATTTAGGGTTGTATATATTTTTGAATGCTGTATCATAAAAAAATAGAACAGAAAATGTTGTCAGAAAAATAAAGAAAAAAATTAAGGGGTGGACTACCCTTAACATTTAGGGGGATGAAAAATAGATTTTGTCGGATTCTCAGACCTAACCGATAGCACACAAAATTTCATGAGAGTCGGTCGAGTCATTTCGAAGGAGTTTAACAAATAAAAAATAAGGGTTGATCGTAGAAGGGTGATTAGGATTGTATGTATTTTTGTATGCTGTATCATAAAAAAATAAAAACAAAAAATTTTGTCTAAAAAATAAAAAATAAAATTTAGGGGTGGACTACCCTTAACATTTAGGGAGATGAAAAATAGATAGAATTTTCAGACCTACTCAATATGCTCACAAAATTTCATGAGAATCGGTCTAGCCGTTTCGGAGGAGTATGGGAACTAAAACTGTGACACGAGAATTTTATATATAATATATATAGTATATATAATATATATAATATATATATATATATATATATATATATATATATATATATATATATATATATATATATATATATATATATATATATATATATATATATATATATATATATATATATATATATATATATATAATAATAATAATAATAAATTTTATTGTGACAGAAAACCACAACAAATTGAGACATTTTAGGAAATAACACTACATAAAAAACTATTCTGTTCACAATTAGAAGGGTCGTATTCAGTTGAAACTGATCTTCCATACGACCCTTTCACAAAACTTAAAATCAGAAAAAAAATTTTAACTCATTAAATATTCTTACAACCCGCAACTGAAAAGATACACAAAAAGAAAAAAATAATACAAAACATAATATTATTACAATCATTTATGTCTCCTTGTTCCTCATCAGTGCATATATATATATATATATATATATATATATATATATATATATATATATATATATATATATATATATATATATATATATATATATATATATATATACCTATATATATATATATATATATATATATATATATATATATATATATATATATATATATATATATATATATATATATATATATATATAATCTCTTGATAATTATTAGCAATAACAGGCTTGTTGAATCTTAAAAAACTCGATTTTATTGAAAAGTTGACGTTTCGCCACGACATTCGTGGCTTTATCAAAACTTTTGAGAAAGAATTTTTTCTCAAAAGTTTTGATAAAGCCACGAATGTAGTGGCGAAACGTCAACTTTTCAATAAAATCGATTTTTTTAAGATTCAACAAGCCTGTTATTGCTAATAATTATCAAGAGATTAGAAATAGTTCACAGGCAACAACAATTCGAATAAATAATTATATATATATATATATATATATATATATATATATATATATATATATATATATATATATATATATATGTATATATATATATATATATATATATAAGCATTCCTCGTGTTAACGAAACACGTACCGTGGTTATAGAATTAAGTGAAACTAGGACATTCATGTGAAACAAATCAAACAAACCTCCTACCTAGCGGAGCTGGTTATAATACGAAGCATCGAAATATCTACATCTACCTTAGTCGGTAATTGTTAGAAATGTTAATTTGTTTATCACAATCGATTGAAATTGATAGACAGACTGTTTCGCCCTTATTGCGGCTCATCAGTATCATCCATCCATCGAAAGTGATAACCAAACCAATATTTCAAACGGTCTTAAATTCTTCTTCTAGCAACGCAATGGCATATAAATGACACAGCGCCACCAGTCGGAAACAATTGAACCACATCTTTCAGACAGACGAAACATTTCGTCGCCAGCTCCGCTAGGAGGTTTGTTTGATTAGTTTCAAATGAATGTCCTAGTTTCACTTAATTCTATATATATATATATATATATATATATATATATATATATATATATATATATATATATATATATATATATATATATATATATATATATATATATATATATATATATATAAATCAGTGGCGGCTCGTGAGGTTTTGGTTTGAGGAGGCTACAAGAGGTGTTAAAAATACACCATAGCCGAAAATTTTTAGGATTTCAAGGTCAATATAATTTAAAGAAAATCAAAGTAAAACAAGCACCCTAAGCTATTAATTTGTTTTCACTTTCGAGTGTCTACCTTGAGACCTACAACTCCTATTTACAATATTCACAAAAATTCTTCTCAGCCAATTAATCAATTCATCTATTCATCAAATTTTTTCTTTCACATAATAGGTACCTACCTACCTACTTAACGAATTTTTTAACAGCTGGTGAGAGCAAATAAAAAGTTATTATATATTTTTGAAGATTAGCGGGATTCTGCGATCTTTAACGTTAGCAAAATGATCTATAATATCCTCATAAAATTTTTTGTCTTTCGCCAAAAGTTTTACCAATTCTTTTTCAATAGACAACAAACTAATATTTTTCAAACGATCCTGGCTCATTGAATTTCGTAAATAAGTTTTAATTCTCTTAAGAGTGGAAAACGAGCGCTCTACGGAAGCCGATGTCACCGGGATAGAAACAATTGGACATAAGAGTTTATAAACTTGGGGTAATTCTTGATTCAAATCATTATCAAAAAGATATTTAATAGTCCTCACATGATTTTCATTGTGCCCCAAAATTTCATTGTCATAATAAACAACACACAGTTCACTTTTTATGGCCACCTTATCAAAAAAAGTGTATTTTTGACATAAATTTTCCAAAAGGTTATCTGGAAAATTAGCCGAAAATCCGGTGAACAAATTTTTATTGAGTAAGTCGAAGAAATGCAGTTCTTTCAAATCAGAGAACCTTATTTCTATTTGACCCCTAATAGTATCTAAAATTTCATAAAATATTTGCTTATAGTGAAGCTCCATATCTGCGTAACTGAATTTCTTTCGTTTTGGGCTAAATTGAGTCGTATCATCAGTAGTTTGAAATACAGAAAATAGTTTTTTAAAATAAACTTCTGCACGAAATTCTGAAATTTTTTCCCAAAGAAACTTGAGCCGATTTCGTGAGTAAATTACATCTGAAAACTTGTGCTGTAAGATTTGAAAAACTATTTCTGTTTGTTCAAAATTTAATTTAAAGATGTTTAAAAAATATATAAATTCCTTATCTTGTAAGTAAGATATTAATCCGCGTGCTGTATTTAAAGTTACTTTATCGGTGAAAAATTCCTCACTTTCAACTAGGTATAGAATTAAATCCTCAAATCCTAAGCGGCCCCAAACAGAGACATTTTCACTAGTAAAAAGTAAACACTGCCAACAAAATAATTTATTTTTTACCTGTGATCCGGTTAGGCAAGGATTTCTCTCATAATTCCGTGTATTAAAACCGCGGTTTTGTTTTCTGTTACGCTGCACCAAATTTTTTAATTCAGGGGTAGGTTTTTTTTGTTTTTATCAAAACTTTATCCTCATAACTTAGGGCACTAAAGTTATGGGATAACAAATATTCCACTAAGTCACCATTGAAATTTTTGAAATTAATTTCAGTAATCACTCATTTTAAAACAATACGCGTAACGCGAGTTGATTCCGGCGTCCATTATTCAGACAGTACGAATACGAATTACGATCATACGACGATTCAATCAACGACTTTACTCGATGTCAGGGAGATTCTATAGTTGTGATTGGTCGACATTGTATAAGGCTGGAGTTTATCGGTGTTGCCATGTACATGTGTTTTGGTTTTCTATTTCAATGAAGTATTCATTCGGAGTATTTGTTTTTAAGTGGTGTGAGTTTGCTTTTCTGTGGCAGGCATAATGAACGTTGAGAATATACCTTTCTAAGCTTTCCGCAGCGTTGCCACAAATCTTGAAATGAATGAAATGCAGTAAATGTAAATACCTTCTATCTCAATTAATAAATTATATTATATAATGTAGGTTGAAAGGAAGGTAGGTGCATAAAATAATATGATTTTGATTAATATGAATATGCTGAATGCTGACTATTCAATATAATATATATATATATATATATTAGTGATACACAGAATATTATTGAGGAGGCTTAGCCTCCTTAGCCTCCTTTGACTAGCCGCCCCTGATTATACATATATATATATATATATATATATATATATATATATATATATATATATATATATATATATATATATATATATATATATATATATATATATATATATATATATATATGGGCGGCGCCAGCCAGTAGGGCAGGGGGGGTCAAGACAAGGGGGTCAGGGGGTGTCTTCCTGGTGGAGCGCCGCTGGCGTTAATTTACTTTTTTGAATTTATTTCTAATGCTAAAATTGATCAGTTTTTTGTATAAGTCTGTCGACACCTAAAGAATAACCTATTGATTTTTGTGTTAAAAAATACTGAACGTGAAAATGTGCCTGCAGGTTAGCTTGGTAATATCTTATAGTGAAATCCTGTATGAAGAACATAATTAGACAGCATAGAGAAGACAGCGAAACAAAATTTAAAAATATTTAAAAAAAAAGCTAAAGAGGACGCCCAAAAGTTGGGGTTTCAGGTGGTGATACAGCGCCTAGTATCAAAACAGATTAATCGAAAAAATCGTCTATCAATGACATTGGGCGCATACTATCGAAGAGGAATTTTAATTCCATATCTAGAAGCTCTATTTCAGTATCTAGTTCTAGAGAGTCGAAATATATAACTTATATGAAGTTCATCCAAAAACCATGCGGAGCATGACTTTGAAAATTTTTTTTTTGAGATAGCAGCCGCTATTCAAGACTATCACGGAGATCTTTTGGATAACTTTCTGCCAGAGGCACTAACCTTTTATGAGATGTGGAAATTGTCTGAACTTACTCCTCCAGAAATCGAAAAATTAAAATATATCGACCTGTTTAAATTTTCATTGGTCAATATGCCCTCTGTAACGGAAGTAATCAAAATTGTATTATATTAAAACAATGGTTAAAAATAACAATTTACACATTTATTATAAGAAATAACGCATGACGCACGTTTCGGTGGAACTTCACCTTCTTCAGATGCTAATGGCAAACTAACTATGATTCTCTGTTATATCAAATTCTTTGGTACCACAACTTTACTCTTTAATTAAATTACACAAACCAGGCTATCCAATCAGACCAGTAGTGTCATTCACTACAGCACCTTCAGTGTTTTTGTCGCAGTTTCTAATAGAAATAATTCAAAATTATTGTAAATTTCAGCCTAAATTCTCTATCAAAAACTCTTACGATTTAGTCAATAAAATTGAAAATATTCAATTGCCACTTAATTCTAAATTTATGTCCTGGGATGTAGTTAATCTTTTTCCAAGTATACCACCCAAGGTTCCTTTAACCCTAATAGAAAAGTTACTTAATAGCAATCTTGTTAATCCTTTCATAAAATCAGATATATTGTCACTTTTGGAATTATGCCTGGAACAGAATTATTTTAGTTTCAATGATAAGATTTACAGCAGTACTGAAGGCTTAATTATGGGAAACCCGCTGAGCCCTTTGTTGGCTGAAGTATTCATGGATAATTTGGAACAGTTAATTCATAATCATCCTGTTAGTCGACAATTCGTTTATTGGTTTAGATATGTGGATGATATTATTTCTTGTTTCACTGGTACTCTTAGACAACTAGACTGCTTTCAAACATTCATTAATACTTTACACCCTAATATAAAATTCACTTTAGAGATGGAAAAAGATAACTCGATTAACTATTTGGATTTGAAAATAACAAAAGTAGATAACAAACATAATTTTTCAATTTTTCGCACACTGATAGCGTCATACATAGTACTTCCCTACATCCTTTCCAACACAAAATGGCAGCTTTCAATAGTATGGTACATCGTTTAGTAAATATTCCACTTTCAAATGATAATTTTAACATCGAGAAAAATATAATTAAACAAATTGCCGTAAATAATAATTATGATCCCAATATTATAGACAATATGATAGATAAGAAGTTTTTCAAAAATGCGATTAACCAGGTGTACCCCCTTACTAAAAATAATATCAAATTAAACAGCCTCACTTTCATCGGAAATTCAAGTAAAAAACTTAAATCTCTCTTATCTAAGCACAACATTAACATTGCTTATCGTACCGGTAATAATTTAGGAAATCATATAAAAAATAATAAATCCAAAGTTCATAAAGATAATAAATCAGGAGTTTATAAAATTAATTGTGGCGATTGTGATAAGTTTTACATTGGTAGAACTTTCAGAAGTTTTCAAACTAGAATTTCAGAACACAAACGTAGCTTTGTTAATCAGAAGTCGGATTCACATTATGCAAACCATTTAATCCAAAAAAATCACACATTCAATCTCGATTTTAAAATATTAAATACTGAAAGTAAGGGAATTAAACTTAATTTTTTAGAATCATTACAGATAAATAAATACAAGCATTCCGGTCTCCTATTGAATAGCCTAATCGATCATACTTCAAGCCCTCTTCTTAATCTTTTCAAAATTACCGAACTACCTGACTAGCAGTTCAGAATTGGTTTTTCCTTTTCTAATAATTATTTGTAACCATATTTGTATTTACCCCTTCTACATAATTTGTCATTTCTTGTTTTCGATATAACAGAGAATCATAGTTAGTTTGCCATTAGCATCTGAAGAAGGTGAAGTTCCACCGAAACGTGCGTCATGCGTTATTTCTTATAATAAATGTGTAAATTGTTATTTTTAACCATTGTTTTAATATGTTTATTAATTTACACCAAGTATCGGCCCAATCAATCCAAAAATTGTATTAACTCATCCAGCCACAATCTGTACCGTTAAAAGGACCTTCAGCACATTAAGACAGTCAAGACATGGCTAAGCTCGACTATGATAGACTTTCCGGACTTTGTATGATGAGTATTCATCGTGAAAGGGTCCGGGAAAAAACAGCATTAATTAATACAGTAATAATTAATCAATACGGGCTTCGCCCAGAAGAATGCAGTTAATTTTCAAAGAATCAGTAACTTGAAAAAATATGTTTATATTTTAAGTTTGTTCTCTGGTTGTGTATTTTTATTGACAACATGTTTTATTATTTTATATTTTTTATGAAATGAATGTTTGCTTTCGATTTTGTTGTAATTCAACTTGTTTCTTCTCAATCCAGGGGGGGACAAATGCCTGATTTGCTCCCCTTGCCGGCGCCCATGTATATATATATATATATATATATATATATATATATATATATATATATATATATATATACAGTGTGTCGCATTTGAGATGAAGACACCCCCATATTTTAGTTATATAAAGGAATATAGATTGTAATTTTCGTACAGTCATAAATGGTGATGTTTCAAATTTTTTGAGATACTTAACCTAATTCTGATTTAAACTCAGCCTACTACGATATGACGAATAGGGCTGATTCTCAATATTTTGTTTCGCGTGAGAGATATCGAAAAAAGTTATTTAATCTATTAAAGTAGGTCGTTTCAACAAGGAATTTAAATTAAGAAATAATGGCTTCCTTATAGAAACAATTGATAATTATATTAGGGCTTGCAATGCCAGTTTTGAACAAAAAAACTTCAAAAACGTCAAAATCGCTTAGACTTAGGTATACGACATGATACATAAAATCTGAATAGAATCCTGAGTAGAATCCAAAAATGTAATAATATATAGGCTGTCCTGTTTAAAATGATGGTCCACACCGTATATATATATATATATATATATATATATATATATATATATATATATATATATATATATATATATATATATATATATATATAAATTGGTTGCAAATTTGATATATGATATCGCCCCCTTAGTGCAACAACTAGATAACTTGAAATTTAAAGTTTCGAGAAAATCGATTTTAAAGTTTCGAAACTTTAAAAAAATACAACTGTTGAGCAGTCAAAAATATTTGATGTGTATAGAGATATGTTGCATATCAAATTATGTATAGTCAATTTTATAGACAATCAGGTTTTATATATTCGCAGAATTTGATCAAAAACTTGAGATATCTAGTTGTTGCTGAAAATCTAGTCAAAAAAAAGTAGTTATCTATTTATAACCACTAGCAATTAAAAGCAAATCACTTAATAAATACAACTTTATTTGAAATGAAAAATGAACAAGAATGGTTCAACTCAAACACAAAATATTTCAACACTTACACGACTTAAATATCAATATCAGTGACATCACTTTCGGATGATTCTGTGTTATGAAGCCTTTTACTTTGGTCTCCTTGGAATGGGAGACTCTGATAAAATGCTTCATACAAGCTAGGGAGTGCCGGAGGTTTCATTTTGAAAAGAGAAAATGGGTCGTCGTTTTTTTCTTTTTTAAGAGGTAGGTAGTTGACTTTGATACGAAGATACAAAATTTTGTGATTGACTACGCAGAATTTACAAAATCTTCTTACCCCTTGACATCATTTTTGCATTGACACCGTTTAAAAAACACTGTAAAACCAATTCAGTAGCACAGAAATCCACCTGTTGTTTCAAGCACACAACTAGATATCTCATAGAGACCAAGAAGTTGCCGGCGAGTAGCTCAATAATGCCAGTGCTACAACTAGATAGAATAAGATGTCTTGTTATAGAATGTGCATTTTCGGAGTTATCTATTTCTGGCCACTATTTAAACGAGTTTGGTTGCTCGTACTAGATATCTAGATTTTGCATTGAAAAGAGCATGAAAAATAGGCCAGCTTCAACTGGATAACTCAAAATGCATAAAATTCGAGTTATCTAGTTGTTGCACTAAGGGGGCGATATGAAATAATATATTTAATACTTCTCCAAGTTTGCAGAACTTTTGGAATTTTTTTGGGGATGAACTATTCAGCCATATCAGAGGATACACTTGTATGTACAAGTGCATTAAGGATAGGTGAGACGGGATATTTATGGAACATAGGAAGTGTGGGTAGGGTTCAGAGGATTAATACTGGCCCACCATTCGCCTTATAAGTTAGCAAGCAGCGACTTACATTACCATGATGAAACCTCTGAAAAAAACTCATGGCAGACTAGTCGGCCCTGGGGTTTGAACCCGAGACCTCCCAAATACTAGTCAGCGTAAGCTAAGTACTCGACTAACTAGCTTGGTAAGGGAGTTGTTGCCACGTCTATAAATAGCAAATTTGCAATCGAAAATATTACTGCAGCTGTCGCGTTGAATGTAGTGACGCATGATCTTAGCCAATCGGCCCATTTTTGTCATTAGATTGTATTTGAGTGTTTCAAAATGTATCAGGTATTTCTCGTTAAAATCATATCAATGACGCGTACCTATTGTTACTTTATTCGATAGAAGAATAATATAACAGCAAATTAATATTAGTTATTTGAAGTGTGACTCATTCTAGAGAGAAATAGTGAGATGGGTATACCAAATCAGGATTGAGTAATAATTAATTACTTACGTGACACAATTTTGGCGATTTTTCGACCCCCTCTCCCTCCATGGTGAGATGTCGTGAGATTTTGCTCAAAATACTCCCCCCTTTTCGAATCTCACGTGAGATTCTTTAAATGCTTATTTTTTATGTAAATGAGTTAATCTGAGCTCGATCCCATTAGATTTATTTAAAAAAAAACAATTTTCTTATAATTTTTTCCATTCAAGACTAGTTAAGACTTAGTATTTAAGATTTTTAATGACGTAGCATAGAATCACAATGAGATTTAACAATAAAATTCCTACTTAAATAGAAACTACTAAAATTTGTGAAAGAATTATATCCACAGATACTCATGAATGTATGATCACATAAGTGACTACTAGAACCATTGGAATATTTATTAATAGATAGAAAATTATTTCTTCATATTTAATAAATGAATAAATTGTTTCCAAACAAATAAATTTCTTTATAGTTAATAAATTCTTCAGTGCATAATTAAACTGCGATCAATATTTTATTTATTTATTTATTTATTTCCAAATTAGGGGCTCACACAGATACAAACATCCAAACAAAACCCTCCCAATACTAATATACATTTAGCGGGTTAAAAGTACCTTTACAAAAAAAAAAAAAAAAATCAAAGAAAATACCTATTACAAATTGACAATGGTCTAGTTAGAATTTAGATGTATGAAAAATGTAGGCCTTTTTATAATGTAACTAAGGTTAAGTGGGGTAAGTGTGTTTTCGGGGTAAGTGTGTAAGCGCCAAATAATTCTTATTCCGATAACATACTGTTGTGGCCATCTATAAAACATTATCTAAAGGTTCATAATAGGCCATTGTAAGCTACAGCCGAAGTTAAGATAATTGCAATATTGGCGGGAAAAGCTAATATTTCATAACCTCTCACCATACACAGTGCATGTAGTTGGTAGACGTTTACTCATCGTGTGACATCATAGTTCCAAGTGAGTTTTTTGATGTTTTTTACTACAAATATGGTAAGAAACAGTTCAATTTTAACCTACAGTCGTTATTTTTATTTTAGATTAAGCGTTTGTTATTATTTGGTACTAGTACACACTTGTCCCACTAAAATTCTACTCTGTGGAAGTGTGTATTCAGCTGGACAAGTGTGTACTAATAGTGAACATTGAAGAGCTGCTTCTGGAAATGGCGAAACAACACAGAAGAAAAGAAGACAAGAAACCTAGAAGAAAAATCGCGGGTGGAGCTGAAATTATAACTGCTCCAGAGGTAATTAAACATTTACAGAAAAAACCAATTAAGAAGACAGTGAAAAAAAGTGAAGTCTCTAACGTAGTCAGTGAATCAGAAACATCATCAGATGAAGAAGAAGTTTGTGAAGACCAGAGAGAGTGACGATGATATTGACGAAAAATTTAGAGATCAAGAAGAATTGATCACATTTATGGATGAACTAAACAAAAAAAATTCAGATGTAGATGTTAGTGATTGGATATTGGTAGTATTCATGTTACTGTCAACAAAAAAGAAGATGAAGAGGTAAAATTAAAATTTTTAAGAAACTTTCATTCGTTAGATCCAACTGCTACAAATTCTTTCATCTGGGCTGATCCTGAGGAATGTGCTTTCATTGGAACTCAAAATATTATTATGGTTCTTCCAAAGCTAGTTGTTAGTAAAAAGGGTCTGCATCGATTTGGACTTTCTTTTACAGATTATAATGTTCATTAGTAATATAACTCGATTTATTCAAGTATTTTACTTTACCTTTAGGATATATTCATGTTTTTTCTTCACTTTTAGTTATTCAGTTAATGTCCATTTCTTGTTAAAAAGTTTGTAACTTGAAGAGTTTGTAAGATAAAATTTTTTTTTTGCACCAGTCGAAAAATAAAATATCGCAGTTTTACACACTTGCCCCAGACTTCTACATTTCTTGATATGTGCATTGCATTTGGCTTGCATACACACTTTCCCCGTTTCACAGGAGAAGTGTGTACTATGGGCATAGAAATATATATAATATAGAAATAAATGCGAAAATGTGTCTATATCAAAGTTTTATTATGAGGACTTGTAGGCAATACCCATAACTATGTTATGCCAAAATTTGAGATCTGCAACTCTAGTGCTTTGTTTAAAAATATGGTGTATATACGAACTTCCCAAATAGCGCTACACACTTACCCCACCTTACCTTATATGTTTCTTAAGAATAACCGTTTAATCAACATCTTGAAGCTATTCAAAGCCATTTCGTAGTGTTGTATGTTATTTGAATGTAAATTGAAAGACCTTATCATTCTGCACAGCGGTGAATTTTGTCCTAAATTGGACCTTCTAAATGGTAATTGAAAAAGTTCCTGATGCCTAAAATTCCTGGCTAGTATATTGAACTGTATCTTACTGTGCACCTCTGGGCAAAATGCTAGTCCCTTAAAAATTTTAAAAATCATTAACACTTGAGACATATCTTTTCACTGTTCTAGTGAGACCACACTATGCTGACGCATTATTAGGCTATAATCTGATTCAAAAATTGGAGTTCTGTTCTTTTGACTGATAGGTATCTTAAAATGTATGTTGGACAGACTCAAGTCGACTAATATATATACTGTACCGCGGCGCCCAAACAACTGACGCGAAGCACAGTCTACTGCAAACGTAAGCATAGTACAATTTTTTCAATGCTGTCAAATGTCGAAATTCCCTGGTATTTCTCTTAATAAAACCTAACAACTTATTCGAGCTGTTAATGACTGATTCTATACGAGATCTAAAAAGCATCTTGGAGTCTAATATCACACCCAGATCTCTGACCTCGGAGACCACCCTTAAATTTGTGTTGTTAATTTTATAAGTATAATTAAAAACATTTTTGTTTCTGGTGTAAACAATAGAGACACATTTATCTAAATTGCGTTTCAGGTTTTTTACTTGGTAGGCGGTCCAGATCCTCCTGTACATCCAGGCAGTCACCTGGACCATGAATAGTGCAGTATATCTTTAAGTCATCTGCGTATATCAAAAATTTACTCTTGCTGAAGCATTCACTGATATCATTTATATATAGCAGAAAAAAATAATGGCCCCAAGTGGCTGCCCTGAGGCAGCATAAATATTATTATGTATAATTTAGCCGTATTTTAGTGGATAAACAATTTTTAATTAATTGAACCCAGCGTTCTCACAATTTTATACTGTTTCTTGTGGGAAAAAAATTACGTGATATTTGCCGAGCCCACCCCCTCCCCCACGTGAGATAGAGTGAGATTTCGCTTGACCCCTCCCCCTCCCTAAATACCACACGTAATTAATGTATGCCCCCTAACGTCAATTGACGTGCTGGCTCAACACTTGGTGGAACATGGTTTAAAATTATAACTAAAGTAAAACATTTAGCTTGATTCCACTAGAATTGCTATATAGTACTCGACATATATGTTTCGGGCTGATAACGCCCTGTCAAGAGTTTTCTCTTTTCTAACTTCGAAAACTTTTGATAATTCTATATAATACTGGTGGAATGAAGAATGCAAGACAGCTATATTAGACAAAAATTATTATATTGTTATCTTTCAAAGTCAATTTTCCTCGAAAATAATTGTACTGTAATATAAATCAACAAAGGAGAGCGGGAGTGGAGTATTTGAATCTATTTCATACCTCTTGGAACACATTATATTATATATATATATATATATATATATATATATAATACATATATATATATATATATATATATATATATATATATTTATACTATAATATATATATATATATATATATACTATATATATATAATATATTATATATATATATATATATATATATATATATATATATATATATACTAGCTGACCCAGCAAACGTAGTTCTAACACATAAATTATTTTTATCTATCTATATATCTTTTTATCCATCTAGATAGTTATCTATCTTTCTATCTATTCATCTATCTGCCGATGTATCTCTATCTATTTAACTATCTATCAATCTATCTAGATCGTTATTTCTTTCTATCTATCTATCATTATATCTATGTATCAATCTATCTGACCCGGCAAACGTTGTTTAAATTATCAAAATGGCTATTAAAAAATATGTGTTGTAGATAGAAGGGTGAAAAATTGAGAGTTGTATGTATTTTTAATGCAACATCATTAAAAAATAAAAATAAACAATTTTGTCCAAAAAATATATAGAAACGTTTGAGATATATATATATATATATATCATACAAAAAATAGAACAGAAAATTTAGTCTGAAAATTAAAAAAATTAAATAAAGGGATGGACCACCCTTAACATTAAGAAGGATGAAAAATAGATGTTAGCCGATTCTCAGACCTACCCGATATTCACACAAAATTTCATGAGAATCGGTCGAGCCATTTCGGAGGAGTTTAACAAATAAAATATAGAGGTTGATGGTAGAGTGGTGAAAATTTAGGGTTGTATGTATTTTCAAATGCTGTATCATAAAAAAATAGAACAGAAAATTTTGTCTGAAAAATAAAAAAATTAAATCAAGGGGTTACCTTAACATTTAGGGGGATGAATAGATGTTAGCTGATTCTCAGACCTACCCGATATTCACACAAAACTTCATGAGAATCGGTCAAGCCATTTCAGAGGAGTTTAACTTGTAACACCGTGACACGAGAATTTTATATATTAGATATATATATATATATATATATATATATATATATATATATATATATTTATATATATATACTTATATATATATATATATATATATATGTATATATATATATATATATATATATATTTATATATATATATATATATATATTATATATATATATATATATATATATATATATATAATATATATATATATATATATATAATATATATATATATATATATATATATATATATATATATATATATATTTTTTATATATATATATATATATATATATATATATATATATATATATTATATTTTTATATATATTTTTATTTATATATTTATTTTTATATATCTATATATATTTATTTATATATATATAAATTTGTATATATATATATATATATATATATATATTTCTTCTATCCGTGTGTAAGTGACTGAACTCCTCCTAAACGGCTGGACCAATTTTGATGAAATTTATGGTGTGTGTTCCAGTTTCCAGTGCATTTGAGAATGGTTTAGATTCACGATTCAGTCCACTGGAAAATGTTTATTCAATTAATTTTTTATTTATAAATTGTTGTTGATCTTGGAATGTTTCACATTGGATCCGGCCGACAGCGATGCGATCGCAGTGACGAATATTCCATTGGACAGCGTTACCACCGATCGAGATCGCTCGGCGAAGTCCAATCGCGTAGTAGTAACGAGCCGATACCGCACAATGGCGAGGTTCTAGACGGCGACAAGGTTCGATGACCGGGCGCTATAGGCGTACCGTGCGACGGGGACAGGAATGGGCGTAGCACGCATAGTGGTTCGCGGATTTATATTTTCGTGAATTGCACTATAGATATATACATATATACATCCAGAATTCGAGGGCAACCATGGGGATCTCCGAAATGGCAAGAGTTAGCAGGGAAGTTCAAATTTGGCAAAGTTGCGTATTTTTATATCGAATTCTTTGCCGTTGAGAAACTTTTTTAGAAAAAATCCGCATCTGAGATTTTTGAAAAAAACTGAAAAAACTTTCTAAAATCAACATTTTTTACTCTACAAAATGCTGGCTCAACTTTTGAAATCCGAGGTTTCGGCTCTTGTCAACCATCATCAACTATTCTTAATTTTGGCCTCATTGGACAGATCATTACATTCTGATTTAAAAAATGTACAATATTAGTTCTTTCTGATAAAAGTAGTCCTTGAAATTTGTTAATAAATATCAAGTTTCCTTGGCATTGACAAAGTAGAAGAAAATCTTCTGTCATGTACTGTATGTTACGTTTCATTGCAATTTCAGCAAAACAGCAAAGTTTGTTTCAGAATTCGCTTTCAACTATTCACGAAATGAAAATATATAATTTATAATGCCAGTAAGTAATTGGAATACAATATAAACAGCACAATCATATCTTGAGAACTCTGCATAACGCAATCAGCCAAATGAAACATATTTTCTAAAACTGAAAAATAGAAAAAGATAATTTGCGAATCACCACAGCTTCTGCAAATTAAGTTAGTGTTCAAACTTGGTATGTAGATTGAGTTTATTTTGAGGAGGTGCCTTTGGGTAGTTTTAACCAATTTCTTCCGTCGCGTTCAAATCGCATCTAAACCAGTTTCGCTTATTTTTTATTTAGCGTATGGCTACATCACAGGTAAGTATATATAACAAAAATAACTTAGATTACAAATATATTCTATTGACTCTCTTGTCGCAATCAGGAAGTCGGATGAGTTTCCACTGTAGGAACTAATTGGACTCTACCAGGTGTTTAATAGTCTGCCTTTCAGCGCCGCAGTCACAATTTGGGGAAGGTATATTTCCCCACCTGAAAAGTGAGTCGGAGCACCTGCCACCAGATTGGTCTTGGTTGATCAAAACCTTCTGGCTTGCTTGTAACGCATGGCATATCAGGCACCAAAACTTCCATCAATAGCTAATGTCTGAACTAGTAGTTGCAATATGGTGGAATTGGCAAACAAGTTCAACGTACATTTTACTAGTACAGTCAGAAGCAACATTAAAACAGTACCAAATTCTAAAAGAGAGAATTTTATTAAACGCTCAACGAAATCATTTTATATGTTTAAAATTGAAAGAACTGGGGGTATTTTTCCTGACAGTCTAAAGATATCAGTGATCAGGCCTATTCACAAAAAGGGTAGTGTTGATGATTTGAACAACTATAGGCCTATAGCAATCATTACAACATTTGTTCATAAGTTCAAGATAATATCGAGCTCGCAACATGGATTCATTAAAGACAAAAGCACTGAAACTGCAATTTTTGAGCTCACTCAGAGGGTAATACAGATGCTAGAGAAGGGAGATATACCAGCAGCCCTATTTGTTGACTTGTCAAAAGCTTTTGACCATGTAAATCACGAGTATCTGTTATTCAAGATTGAGGGATGTTATGCTTCAGTTGTTCAAGAGTTATCTCAAGGGAAGGCAGCAAAGGGTAGCGATTTCTTTGGACTCAGCTGAATATGTTTCGGATGATGTGGCTGTGAATGTTGGCGTACCGCAGGGAAGTATTTTGGGTCCTTTGCTATTCACCTTATACATAAATGATCTTCCTGGCATGCTTGCTGACAAATCTCTGGACCCATATATATATGCAGATGACACAAACATTTAAGTTAGTGCAAAAGATAAAGTTAATCTGATTTCTAGTTTGACGGAGGCAATAGAGATCATGAATCAATGGTGTCAGAAGAATGGACTCTCACTAAACACAAGTAAAACCAAGAGCATAATTTTTGAGAGTAAGCCTAGTTCACAATTACAGACAAATTTCAGTTTCAGGGATCAAGTTATTGAGGTCACAAATGTATGCAAAGTGCTGGGTGTTATGGTGGACCACCAACTCAGATGGAATTTTCACTGCGAAGACCTATGTGGGGGTCTCAACTCCGTAGTTTACAGTCTGCTTTCAATAAGGAAACAAGTGGAGTGTGACATCCTAAAAACAGTATATTTTGCAAGCTTTCAGAGTAAAATGAATTACTGTATTGCCCTTTGGGGTAACAGCATATCAGCTGTACAAGTATTCCTAGTACAGAAGCTAGCTATCAGAGCAATGTTTAGGTTGGGGTACAGAGAGTCATGCCGTGGAGTTTTCAAAGAGAACAACATACCAACATGTTTTGGTCTCTATATTTACAGAATGCTAATTTTCTTCGCAAAAAATAATCATTATTTTGAAGAATGTAGGAATAAAAATGAAACCCGGCAAAAAATCAAGTACTTTTATCCATTGCATTCCCGAAGTCTGACTGAAAAGAATATGTTCTATATGGCAATAAAACTGTTTGAAGCGCTACCGAAGAAAATTAAAGAACTTGAGAACTTTGGGTCTTTCAAGAGGGAAGTCTACAAACTAATAATAAGCTGTGAACCTTATTATGTAAAGGAGTTTCTGGATAATGTATGATTTCAAAGATTTATTGATTATTGACGAACTTTCCTTTTATTGTTTGTTTTATAATATTCTATTGTACAATGCAATGACTGTGATGGTGAATAAACATTTCTATTTCTATCCCGGTTGGAAGGTGTGGCCTTCTTCTCCCAGTTTTCTTTTCACCGCTCAATTATGTTGAAGTTTTCTCGATAAGAGTTTCTGCCGTTTTCAGAGGGGGTTTTCGTGAGCGTAGCCTATTTATGGTTCTGCCGGTTATTCCGAAGTGGGAGCGGAGCACAGGATTTTTTCATACTCCCTGACCAGAGCATGTTCTCGGCGAATTTGTGGAGGAGCGATACAGTGTACGATGCACTTCGCGAAATTTAATTTTTACAATAGAGGGTTGAAATTTGGTACGTGGTGGATTGAGCTGATGTTAAGGCACGTTCCTTCGATGGTTTCAAAAATTTTCCTCAAGTACGATGCACTTCGCGAATTTAATACATTAAATTATTTTTTATTTTTTAATGAGGTTTGTTATTCAAGCGTGATTTTTCAAAATATGATTAAATGACTTGAGTGATTATATATATATATATATATATATATATATATATATATATATTTATATATATATATATATATATATATATAAATATAATTATATATATATATAATAATATATATATATATATATATATATATATATATATATATATATATATATATATAATATACATATAATACAATAGTGTGCGAATTAATGTGAAAACATCATAATTTTCGCAATTTTATTGTTGTTCGCAGCCGGCAACACGTTTATGTTATTTTAGCAGTCATTTGGTTTCACAGTTCTGATAGTCAGAGAGTATTAAGACGTGTCACGCTACAGACTCGTTGTATTTTGGTTGTTTTCTGAATTAATTTATTGTTGGTGGAGTAAGCTGAACTAGGACCGTACTAGAAATTTTTGAGGATGGATATTAGTCCCAGAAAGCGCAATTAGATTGTTACCTTGAATTAACACACATCAATGACTCAAGGAGTTATTGCCAATGTGTGTAATGTGAGTTTAGGAACCGTAAATAAGATTTTGAAGCAAAAACAGACACTGGGACAGAGGTGAACAGAAAAGAAGAAAAATGTGGATGAAAAAGAAAGACAACAGCAAGGGATGAAGGTTTTTCAATAAGAGAAAGTAAATTAAACCCTAGAAAAACAAGCCAACAACTTCAGAAAGACTTAGCTCCTATGATGGAAAAACGATATGATTGGGCAAAAAAATTCAAGAGCTGGTCTATCCAAGATTGGAGGATTGTATTGTTTTCAGATGAGAGCCATTTCTCAGTACAAGGGCAGCGATCTCGTTACGTAAGAGTGACAACGGAAAACTTACTGCAGTTCATATTGACCAAACAGTTAAACATCCTCTAAAGAAGATGTTCTGGGGTTGCTTTTCATATAAAGGTACTAGATCCCTTGTGCCAATCGAAGGTATGATGAACTCGCAAAAATACAAAAGCTTATTATATCATTGATTGGAATTTGAACTGAGAAAAGTTGATGCTAATGGTTAAGCAGTTTTTCAACAAGACTCTGCTTCTTGCCACGTGTCCAAGATGATGTTGAAATATTTCAAGGATAAAAAGATATCATGCCTTGAATGGCCTGAAAACTCACCGGATCTTAATCCGATTGAAAATTTGTGGACAATCTTGAAAGCTAGACTACGTAAAATAGATTGTACAACAAAAATCAAACTCCTTAAGGCTGTCATCCAGATACGGTTTCGGGAATAGCAAATAACTGAAAATTGTAAAAAATCTATTGATTCCATGCCAAAACGTGTCCAAGAAGTTATTGGAGCTAAGGGAGGACATATTTATAATTCACATTAATTCGCACACTACTGTATATATATATATATATATATATATATATATATATATATATATATATATATATATGTATATATATATATATATATATATATATATATATATATATATATATATATATATATATATATATATATATATATATATATATATATATATATATATATATATATATATATATATATATATATATATATATATATATATATATATATATATATATATATATATATATATATATATATAGGTAATAGATGGTAATGATAAATATTACCTATTTATATAATCGTTATAAGATATTATATTTATTAACACAACAATATTACAATGTATGTCTGACTTGATTGTACTCAAAAAAATATTAGAATTAATGAATGTCAAAAATATCGATTCTCCACTATTGGTTGTGAACTTGAAATCGCCACACTACCCCCCTTGACAGAGAATTTGGCTACAAATTCAAATTTTTTCTAAAACTAACTCTTCTGCCAGATCGCGTTGTATATTCGGGAGCAGGAATGGTTTTTTTAGGTACAGGTTCAACAGTGGGAGTGGAAACAGGAATATGTTTTGGAGCAGGAACAGAAACGGGTGTTAAAACTTCATCTTGTAAAATAAATGCAGGTTTCACTCGATCGATCGACACTTTGGTAGGTTTATTATGTATCAAGAGTGTCATCGTCTTTTCGTCTCAACCAATTATTTCGTATAGACCAGTGTATGGTGGTTGAAGTGCTTTGAGAATGGGTCCTTCTTTCAAAAAAACATGACTGCAGTTCGAGAGTTCCTTGAAAACAAAAACGCCAGGCTGACAATGTCTTGATGCTGGAGTTGGTCGTAAGCGTGACATGCATTCTCTTAAACTTGAGAGAAAGCTGCTCGTATCATGGAGATTCTTGTTTCCAGGGTTTGAAGAGAAAAGTTCAAAAGGTAAACGTAGAGTTTCTCCATAAACCATCTCAGAGGAAGTAGCCTTGATATCTTCTTTAAAAGCTGAACGAATTCCAAGTAATACGAGGGGTAAAGCATGAACCCAGTCGATGTCGGAATGAGCCATTATTGCAGCTTTTAAGTGACGATGTAAACGTTCGACTAAACCATTTGCAGCAGGATGCCAGCTTGTAGTGAGGTTATGTCTGATTCCAAAAAAATTTACGAAATTTTTGAAAACATGAGAAGTAAATTGAGCTCCACGATCTGAGGTTATAGTTTGAGGAAAACCAAAACGGGATAACCAGCAATCTAAAAGAGCGTGAATCACCGTATCTGCATTCTGCAAAGGATAAACTTCGGGCCATCGAGTAAAACGATCGATGATGGTCAAACAATATCGAAAAGTTTGTGCAGGTGGAAGTGGCCCAATCAAATCGATGTGGATATGAGAAAACCTTTGTGTCGGAGTTTTGAAATTTCCAATAGGAGCATGAACGTTACGAGAAATCTTCGATCGTTGACATTCAATGCAAGCACAAGCCCAATTTCGACAATCTTTGCTCATATATATATATATATATATAAATATATATATACATATATATATAAATATATATGTCTATATATATATATATATATATATATATATATATATATATATATATATATATATATATATATATATATATATATATATATATAAGTACATAGTTGATGGAATCCGTCGTTACTACGTGATAATTTAACATGATGAACAAAACTAAATTTGAATTTACTACGTTTATTATCACAAAATATTTTGAAAAATTTCAACACTGCGATTGCAATTTCGGTCAGTGACTGAATATATATTATATAAGTACACATAAATATTAACTTATTCGTCTGTTTTTAGCAATAAAAAGCCTGCTGATGAGTTTGAAACGTGTAATGTTTGATAAAAACTGTTTTGAAGCTCAAATGGCTTGTTATTGCTAAAAAAAAAACAATTGAGTACATTACCTTCAATTGAAATATGAATATTTATTGTTGTATGTATATATAAAAAGAAACAATTTTTAACAAAAACCATAAATGACAGGAGTATGAAATAAAGTACAGAATATAGGTACCTATGTATGTAAATGTAAATATATATATATATATATATATATATATATAATAGTAATAATAATAATTTATTCAATCAATAATCATGTACAGAATCGATTACATTAACAGAAATAAGATTTTCAAGAAAATATAATACACCAAAAAAAAAACACCAATGAATAATAAAAAAATAAAATAAATAATTTAAACTCAATTAAATTAATTATATTTATATATATATATGTATATGTATATATATATATATATATATATATATATATATATATATATATATATATATATATATATATATATATGTATATGTATATGTATATATATATATATATATATATATATATGTATATGTATATATATATATATATATATATATATATATATATGTATATGTATATATATATATATATATATATATATATATATATATGTATATGTATATGTATATGTATATATATATATATATATATATATATATATATATATATATATATATATATATATATACCTTTCTCAATCGATCGGTTCAAGAATAAAATGAAATAACTAATAAATATTGTAAGGAAACGACAATATATTTTGAATAAAGTCGGCTTCTACATTCAAGTTGTCATCCGAAAAAATAATGAAAAAAAAAATTGCAGGTAATGCCGTGAAAAAATACATGATGGGATATTTTCATCCTTGTTTAACTGTAGCTATGAACTTGGTTCACCTACTTACGTTATAACAAAATTTTATCGAGTTGGGAAAGCAAGATACCGTTTTAAACTCCGGCCAAACCATTTTGATGAAAAGGGGAGTAAGCTCTCTTTCCAAAGTATCAAGCTAATGATCATGTGGCTTGTCTGTCTGTCTGCCTCTCTCACTCTTCTATCAGAACCAAGCACAATTGCATCATCGATGATACGTGCAGACAGTTTTTTAAAAGATTATGATACGCCACGATTTTCACACACTTTGGGGACGCAAAGAAAATTTTAAAAGATTGAAGGCGGAGGGGATGTGATTCCGTTTACGACGTTGAAAAATTAATTTATTCTCGGAGATAAGTTTGTAATTTGAAATTAATTGAAAAAGGGATTTGAACATTTTCGCGGGCTAATAAGGCGCCAGAGCAAGGAATCCCAAGCACATGCGCCTAACAGAATAATCCGAATGCTTGAAAACTTGGATGACGTGTTACAGTGTTGCGAAATCATAAAATAATCCAGATCTGAACGAATTATTTTATCAATATATGAGGAGCAGACTTGCAAATTGCATTTTGTCCATTTTTACAATTTTTCAGGGGAAGCAAAAAACGATCACAAAGAAACTAATCTTTACCAAAAAAAAACACTTGGTATATTTTAGAGTCATAAATTGTAGAAATCTTCAACTCCAACTTTCGTACAAGAAAGTCAAAAAACAACTGAAAAAAATCAGAAAAAAGGTTGGACATTATGCACTTTGATTGTCTTCAGTGGTCAAAACGCGATCTGAATGTCAGAATTGAAATAAACTAAGAAAACTATGGTATTTTTATAAAATTTTACTATTAAAATATTATTTCGAAACAAAATATGTATGTCAATACCAAGAACAAAACTTAAAAATTATTTAATGGTAAAAAAAACTTTTTACACGAAGACGTTGTCATGAGTATCCACACTCACATGATTCTGTATCCATCTCTTCCTCTTTATTAGAATCTAACTCATGATTGTTTGCCACAACTTTTTCAGCAAAGACTTCAGTCATCCATTTTAACTCAGGGTCTGTGTACCGTTCGTCTCCAGATAACTCAATGAGTAATTTTTTCAAGCTATCAAGTTTTTTTTGTTTTATTGCATGTCCTAGTGGTATTTCGGAAAGTGCAATTTGATCCAGACGTTTACGAGGCTTTAGAAGAGTTTGAAACTTTTTTGTGGGATCATCGGATCGATACAAAATTTCAGATTTCATCACAACTCCTGAAGACTTACCTCTTTTAAGGATGATTCGTTTACTTGAACTATTCCTACGACTTGTTTCAACCAATCTGACGCCTTTTTAATATTCACCAATGACCAGTCAGTTCCAAGTTTTCTAATTTCTCCCACTTTCGAGTAAAGTTGCCAATATTTTTCAGGAGTCTTTATAACTGCGTGGCGTCTTAAAATCTTTTCCACCCTCCCGAAAATTCTATCCGCAGGAAGATAGGAATGGCCACTATTTTTTAATCGTTTTTGGAGCTAAGTTATTAAGCCACAACATAAGCATGTGCATAATGAAACTATTTTTATTTTGCCCCCCGCATCCATCGGCAAAGAGACGATGAATTTCTGTATTTTGGGAAAAATTAGTCTTTTCTAAAAAATTTATCAGAGCCGAAGCTATTGTGTGTGTGGATTGAGCATCAGGCAGGATGCTCAATCCATGAATAAAAGTCCTAACAAAATGCATTTTGTCCAATGTTTTTGGACAAAATGCATTTTGAATGTACAGTACGATTGGACTTAATTCAGTTTGTTTGTCTAGGTAGTTTATTCTATTTAATTACACAGGGATTCACTGCACTTTGACGGTCCATATGCTTATAAAAAGGGTAGAGCTTAACCCAAAGAATGCAGCGCCACCTTTACCTCAAATATAGAAAATATGGACAAAATACAATTTGCAAGTCTGCTCCTCATATAATATACTAAGAGTTCAAACAAACCTCTAGCAAAAAAAGTTTCTATTACTATAACCGCCTGAACCCCGTATTAAAGAAAATAAAGTTTCAAATATATTAATAGGTGAGGTGAGTATATAACTGATTCACACTTTTTAAATTTAGAATCCAACTGCTATTATCATTTCTTTGAAAATCAATTTTCTAATTAGAAAATGGTATTTAACATTTTTTAATGAAACACCAGATAATGAAATAAATCCGATACCGTGTAGAATAAAATAAATTTTTTTCTCTTCTTAGAGATGAATTTATATATATATATATATATATATATATATATATATATATATATATATATATATATATATAAATATATAAATATATAAATATATATATATATATATATATATATATATATATATATATATATATATATATATATATATATATATATATATATATATATATATATATATATATATATATATATATATATATATATATATATATAAATATATTATATATTCATTCGAATTGTTGTTGCCTGTGAACTATTTCTAATCTCTTGATAATTATTAGCAATAACAGGCTTGTTGAATCTCAAAAAACTCGATTTTATCAAAAAGTTGAGAGACATATATATATATATATATATATATATATATATATATATATATATATATATATATATATATATAAACTGCTGTGTGTCAATTGTTTTATATTCTTATGTCAAAGTGGAATTGATTGAAGACATTAAGAATGATCTACATTCATATATTAATAATAAACACTCGTTTGACTAGAAGAGTCTCTTTTTTGATCAAACTTAATGACAGTAGTAGGTTAATTATTTGCGTATAGGACAAACTTAGAAAATTTAATCAAACCTGAAGTAACTCATTTAAATTTCTTTTTTATAAGCTTTAATTATAATTTAAAATTTTTTCTCTAACTTTTACCGTTCTCGAGATCACGTGATCGACCTGAAGGTCATTATAGGTCATCGGTGTTTTCAATCCTTCATTTTTAACTTAGCTTAAAAGGTAAATTTTTTCCATACAGTTCGCTCTGGAGAAAAAAAAAACTATTATTCTTCATATTTTTTTGTTTGTATTGCAGTTTTTCAATTTTTTATGGCGAGTCTAGAAATTTAGTCATTTCAATTAAAGAATTACAAAAATCACATCAAGAGAAATTGCTTCTCAAGTTTTTTTTTTGTAGTGGAGCAGTATAATTTGCAATTAACGAAATCACACAATGTATTATCAAAACTGATTCTCCTTATAAAAATAAAATTCAGAAATCTACACTCGCAGAGAAAAAATAGAAATATCATTCATTGTAAGGTATAATAATTATCAATAGAACGGCAACACTGTAAATTGTATTAATTGGTAAGAAACAGGAGAGGTTAAATTCACAATTGATATCACAATGTCGTATATTTGAAATCTTATCAGAATTTGTTACCGATGCCGAATTTTATCTATAGTTTTCTTGATCTGAATCCAATACAACGAAAATGAAAACTATTTTTGTTCAAAACGTTACATATCTCCATTCACTCACCTCTACTCAATTGTTCCTTCTCTCGTGTAGCTTCTTCCGCTGTCAAATCTCCAGATTTTAAAACGACTACTGTTGGTTGTTCTTCCTCGGTATCTTCAAAACTTCTATCGTCAGCACGTTCTAATTCTTCTCGCTAAAATATTAAATTATATTTCCATAGAAAAAGTTCTTAACCTAACTTTACCTTAGTGTCGACAGTAGGGCCTTCTTTATAACCTACTTGTTTTTTTAACTCTCTGAGGAAATTTGGTTCTTTGGGTTTTATATATGTTATATTATGTTTTTTTGACATATCGTCATATTTTGAGAAGAAAAAACAGTATTAAATTCGTTGAAATACAAAGATTCAAATGAAATGAATTCAAATTTCGAAGGTATTGAATGCAAAATGCAACAGCTGTACCACCGTACCCTATAAATGCCGTACTGCACTGACTAGTGACTATAATCATATAAGCTTTTTCGTCACGTCTACGTTGTTTTGCGCTTTTTCTCCTTCCCTCTACTATTTTCATTCTAGACCAAATGAATTTCTCATTGCGATTTGATTCCCATTCGACAATAAATTATTGAGTATTTTATTACTCATATATATATATACATATATATATATATATATATATATATATATATATATATACATATATATATATATATATATATATATATATATATATATATATATATATATATATATATATATATATATATATATATATATATATATATATATATATATATATATATATATATATATATATATATATATATATATATATATATATATATATATATATATATATTATTTTTATATATATATATATATATATATATATTTATATATATATATATATATATATATATATATATATATATATATATATATATATATATATATATATATATTATATATATATATATATATATAATATATATATATATATATATATATATATATATATATATATATATTCTTTAGTTTTGTTGTTGTCTGTGAACTATTTCTAATCTTTTGATAATTATTAGCAATAACAGGCTTGTTGAATCTCAAAAAACTCGATAAATAAATGTCAAGAAATTTCAATTTTTTCAAAAGTTTTGATAAAGCCACGAATGTCGAGGCGAAACGTCAACTTTTTAATAAAATCGAATTTTTTTGAGTTTCAACAAGCCTGTTATTGCTAATAATTATCAAAAGATTATATATATATATATATATATATATTATATATATATATATATATATATATATATATATATATAATATATATATATATATATATATATATATATATATATATATATATATATATATAATATATATATATATATAATATATATATATATATATATATATATATATATATATATATATATATATATATATATATATATATATATATATATATATATATATATATATATATATATATATATAAAGCTAGGAGAAAACTCGTTGGGGACGCAGCATGCAGGAAGTATAGGTACTCTTATAACACTTTTTCCAATATTTCGACAATGTTTATTGTCATCATCAGGGAATGCTACAATATTATTACAAAGTGAACTAGGACAGATAGTGGAAAGAACAACAATTAACTTACAGTGTCCATGAGATTGTATGCAAAGATCTTAAAACAAATTTTATCTTGACGTTAACAACAAAAGTGCACATGTTCAGAACAAATTCAGTGAGAGTAACTTATAAATGCCATCATCGCCAAATTTGAACAATTAAAGGCAGAAACAAAACAGTCACATTAAAATTCAAATTATTGTAATGTATGTTGTAGTGTTTAAAAATAATTTTACAATAATTTGAATTTTAATGTGGCTGTTTTGTTTCTGCCTTTAATTGTTCAAATTTGGTGATGATGGCATTTATAAGTTACTCTCACTGAATTTGTTCTGAACATGTGCACTTTTGTTGTTAACGTCAAGATTAAATTTGTTTTAAGATCTTTGCATACAATCTCATGGACGCTGTAAGTTAATTTTTGTTTTTTCCACTATCTGTCATAGTTCACTTTGTAATAATATTGTAGCATTCCCTGATGATGACAATAAACATTGTCGAAATATTGGAAAAAGTGTTATGAGTATAATTCCTGCGTACCCAACGAGTTTTCTCCTAGCTTTATGCTAGTTCGAGCCCCACCTTGCTCTTGGGCGTTGTGTATGTCCTGAATTTAGTGGTTCTAGTTATGAGATTGAGTGTTGGGTAATGTACATTGTTTACAAGCCCATTGGCCGTTCGGAACCGGCGTTAAACTGTAGGTCCCTCGAGTTAAAAAAAAAAACTGGTCAGGAAAGACTTCGTCTTTCTTAAATTATATATATATATATATATATATATATATATATATATATATGTATATATATATATATATATATGTATATATTTATTTATTTATTTATTTATTTATTTATTTATTCAACAGGGACGAACCCCATACAATAAAGATTAATTTATAAACTATAAGATAACGTTTGTACATCATTTAAGTATTTAACAATGAAAAACAAAGAAATTATCCATATACACATCTAAATAATTTGAAATCAATTTATAAATAAAAACAATACCAGCTCTATTCATGGCTGATTCAAAGGTAGCTAAATTGAAGATGTGGTAAAGATGACTCAGATCATGATCAAAGTATGGAACAAAATTCCCAGTCTTAAATGCAGCATATCTTAAAAATTTCCTATTCAGGGATTCAATTTTATTTTTCAATCCTATTTCATTACTTCTCCATACAATTGAAGCATACATAACTTTGGAAAAGATAAAAGAAAAATATAACGACCTGAAGGTAAATACACTTCTAAATGAAGAAGAAAATCTTTTGATGAAGTAGATTATTTTAGAAGCTGCAAGATAAATGTAATCAATATGTAGTTTAAAAGAAAGTTTGGAATCGAAAATCACTCCCAAGTCTTTGACAGAGTCACAAAAGGACACAATATTATCATTTAAAGAGTACGGCAAGATAAGTAAATTACTAGACCGACCAAATCTCATATGATGACATTTTTTAATGTTTATAATTAATCCATTTAATTCACACCATTGCTGAAAATATTAAGTCCCTTTGAAGTACATACATATATCATCATATGTATTAATAGCCTTGAACAATTTTGCATCATCAGCAAACAGTAATACTTCACAATTTCCCAATTTTTGTACCAAATCGTTAAGGAAAATAACAAATAATAAAGGTCCCAAGTGAAGACCCTGCCCTACACCAGAGAAAATGGAAAAAATGTTTGAGTAAGAATTACCTATTTTTACCACTTGTTTTCTATATATATATATATATATATATATATATATATATATATATATATATATATATATATATATATATATATATAGATGTATATGAATTTGTTACCTGTTTACGTTATATGGGAACAATAAAAGTTTAGCTTAATTTAATTAATTATTGTAAACGAATAAAAGTATAAAATTGTACGTTTCGGTGATACATCCTCCTTCTTCAGCACTCGATATATAAATCACAAACAACCTTAAATGTAGAATACATACATATAAAATCGATTAATACAATAATCTTGTCAAGTACATCCACAATAAAATTAAACTGAATTAACTACATTCACATATTAAAATCAAAACTGTTTTTATTTTTATATGTATATTTTGATTTTAATATGTTAATGTAGTCAATTAAGTTTAATTTTATTGTGGATGTACTTGACAAGATTATTGTATTAATCGATTTTATATGTATGTATTCTACATTTAAGGTTGTTTGTGATTTATATATCGAGTGCTGAAGAAGGTGGATGTACCACCTAAACGTACAATTTTATACTTTTATTCGTTTATAATAATTAATTAAATTAACCTGTCAGAGCTAAACTTTTTATGTATCTATATATATATATATATATATATATATATATATATATATATATATATATATATATATATATATATATATATATATATATATATATATATATATATATATATATATATATTATATATATATATATATATATATATATATATATATCAAGTGGCGGCTCGTGAGGTTTTGGTTTGAGGAGGCTACAAGAGGTGTTAAAAAATACACCATAGGCGAAAATTTTTAGGACTTCAAGGTCAACCGCCTTATAATTTAAAGAAAATCAAAGTAAAACAAGCACCCTAAGCTATTAATAATAATTGTTTTCACTTTCGAGTGTCTACCTTGAGACCTACAATCCCTATTTACAATATTCACAAAAACTCTTCTCAGCCAATTAATCAATTCATCTATTCATCAAATTTTTTTTTCTTTCACAAAATAGGTAACTACCTACCTACTTAACGAATTTGTTAACAGCTGGTGAGAGCAAATAAAAAGTTATTATATATTTTTGAAGATTAGCGGGATTCTGCGATCTTTAACGTTAGCAAAATGATCTATAATATCCTCATAAAATTTTTTGTCTTTCCCCAAAAGCTTTACCAATTCCTTTTCAATAGACAACAAACTAATATTTTTCAAACGATCCTGGTTCATTGAATTTCGTAAATAAGTTTTAATTCTCTTAAGAGTGGAAAACGAGAGCTCTACGGAAGCCGATGTCACCGATGAAGAAACAATTAGACATAAGAGTTTATGAACTTGGGGTAAATCTTGATTCAAATCATTATCAAAAAGGTATTTAATAGTCCTCACATGATTTTCATTTTGCCCCAAAATTTCATTGTCATTATAAACAACACACAGTTCACTTTTTATGGCCACATGTATTTTTGACATAAATTTTCCAAAAGGTTATCTGGAAAATTAGCCGAAAATACGGTTAACAAATTTTTATTGAGTAAGTCGAAGAAATGCAGTTTTTTAAAATCAGAGAACCTTATTTCTATTTGACCCCTCATAGTATCCAAAATTTCATAAAATATTTGCTTATAGTGAGGCTCCATATCTGCGTAACTGAATTTCTTTCGTTTTGGGCTAAATTGAGTCGTATCATCAGTAGTTTGAAATACAGAAAATAGTTTTTTAAAATAAACTTCTGCACGAAATTCTGAAATTTTTTCCAAAAGAAACTTGAGCCGATTTCGTGAGTAAATTACATCTGAAAACTTGTGCTGTAAGATTTGAAAAACTATTTCTGTTTGTTCAAAAATTAATTTAAAGATGTTTAAAAAATATATAAATTCCTTATCTTGTAAGCAAGATATTAATCCGCGTGCTGTATTTAATGTTACTTTATCGGTGAAAAATTCCTCACTTTCAACTAGGTATAGAATTAAATCCTCAAATCCTAAGCGGCCCCAAACAGAGACATTTTCAATAACTAATATTGAAGTTTCGCTTATCACTTGGTGAAACATGATTAAATATTGAATTTAAAATAAAAACACTTGGC
>JARQZK010000763.1:587500-654403 GCA_030704885.1 Cynegetis impunctata
TATATATATATATATATATATATATATATATATATATATATATATATATATATATATATATATATATATATATATATATATATATATATATATATATATATATATATATATATATATATAGGTATATTGTGATAAGCTATCAATGATTTTGACATGCCATTTAGAACAGCGCACTGAGGTATCGTGATGTTTTTCATTTATGTCTGTTGTATACATGGGATTGAGCAGTACCTGTAATTTTTTTTAATATTATTTATTTGTGGCAGTTATTATTGTGATTGATTCACAATAATAACTGCTATACACACGTATCGGTTAAGAATCGGCCGATATCGAGTAATGCCGGCTCTTCACGTTGGCCAACATAGTGGCGAACTTGTTGGCCAATATATTGGCCAAGGAGTTCGTGGTGGCATCCACACGTTGGAACTGTTGGAAGGTCGTTCAGTTTGCTTCGATACTGGCCAATATTCGGATCAATTCATTAAAATGGATATTGGGGAGCTAACGGCTGCTGCGGTTTATTTATTCACAGCATACCGCTACTACTGACATTTTGTGAACACTAATTACGAGGCGTAAATATAAAATTTTAAAAATACAGACACCCTACTGCGTAGCACTAGAAATGATAAAACCCCTCGGCGCATGTGCATGTCGTAATGCCTAATAAGTCTATCGCTGATCATATTTCCTCATGATGACTATATCGGAAAATGTATAGTATTTGAGATAAAATCAAAATTTTGAGTGAAATTCATAATTTTTACTAATTTTTTTATTTCTAGGTGGCGCCACGTCAATATTTTTTGAATGTGTTATATAAATTAAAAAACTATACATTAAATGCTATCATTTTATTTCATTATTGTAAAAATCGGTTTAGGTTTAAGATTTATAGATAGTACCACACTTCTATGGACAAAAAAATCTAAAAAAAACCCTATAATTTTTTTATTCCTCGTGGGGAAAAATTTTTGAAAACACTTTTCTTATGAAATCATATGTGTTTTATCGATATCCGTTGGAATTTTTAAAATCGGATCAGCTACTAACTTTTTGTAGTGATACTATAACCCCTTAGCTTCGCCTCGGGGTAAAAATCATTTGCATGTGATCACTCTGAAAGCTCGTAGCAAACTAAAAGTGTGACCAACGTGTGGACGCGACGGCCAAAACTCTGCCACAACCCTTTGATCTTTTGTAAAAAACCGACACCACACGGATCTCGCGCCAACTTGTCGGCCAACATTCCAATACAAGCCAATGTAGCACAAACACCCGCTCTACACGTTGGCGATACGTATTGGCCAACAAGTTCGCCACTATGTTGGCCAACGTGAAGAGCCGGCATAACGATGGTGTACCAACCTTTCACATGTAGCCGGTTATCGTCCGATTTGGTGCGAATGAGGTCGAGACGCGACATTAAATAGACAACTTTTTTGTCCACAATGTACAAAAAGAGTATTGTATCGACGAAGGCGACGACGTTTACAAAAGCAAGAATATCATTATGAGAAGGACTATTGTATGAGCATTATATACTTTGTTTCAAGACAACGTTATGCGTTATCTCGACAGGCAGGTTTCGGAAAAAAAAAAACACACGTGTTTCATTCCTCCCTGAAGTATGTGTCAGGGAGGCGGGCAGCTTGAGTTTGTGATTAACTCCTTCAACCAGATCAGAGGATACACTTGTATGTACAAGTGCATTAAGGATAGGTGAGACGGGATATTTATGGAACATAGGAAGTGTGGGTAGGATTCAGAGGATTAATACTGGTCCAGCATTCGCCTTATAAGTTTGCATGCAGTGACTTACATTACCATGAGGAAACCTCTGAAAAAAACTCATGGCAGACCAGTCGGCTCCAGGGTTTGAACCCGAGACCTCCCAAATACTAGCCAGCGTACCTAACGTACTCAACTAACTAGCTTGGTGGCAGGTTTCGTGGAATCTTGTCCTTATATATTATATAGACCTTTTCGTCATCTGACATGCGCAAGCGCAGCAGCCATGTTGAAAGAGCGGTAATTTAAAAGTTTCGTACCAAATGCATTGGAAAGCAATATTTTCTCCACAGTAAGTTGATTATTGGAACAAATTATTGATGGACCTGTACTTAGCATGTAACTGTGAACAATCAGAAAAGTGGATGAAGTATCATGGGCGTTCGCAAAAAAACAATAAAACACTATATTATTCCGTGGTTATATATCAATCCAATCGTAGTATCTGAGTAAAATGAAGTTAATTATTAGGTATTAAGTAAATATCCCCCAATTAACTAGGATTATATCTTATTAGCACATGTATTGGCTTTAAATGACTTATATCGATACCACTCTTACATATACATACTCCATAACAACACTGTTTTTTATTCGTTTTCGTACAAATAAGATAATTATAGTGGACTTGCAGCATGTAATTTTTAAATTAAGATACTTATTGTTTTATTTTGTGGTTAGTTTTTCTTAACGGATATTATTTATTTCACATTTGTTGGTTTTAATCATTACAATGGTATTTTACAATGCTTGTTTACATAAAACAGTACGAAAAAGATGGCGGATACTGACGCATGCGCACAAAAATTATAAGTGATGAAAAGGTCTATAGTCCCATAGCTTTATAGCTTAGCTTCTACCAAAGTAATTAAGAACAGGGTTGCCAGATTGGGTGATTTATCGCCAATTGGGCTACTCCGAGAGCTCGTCAGGCGACAAAAATATTAGTCAGGCTACAGGTCGCCAATTGGGCTATTTGAAAATAGGATCTTGGCTACAAATCGCTGATTGGATATAGGATGCAAAAATTTCTAGTATAGGTATTTGCGACAGTTAGTGTCTTGAAAGTTGGTCATAGTTGTTATCTAGGAAAGCGCATACATGCCAACGTAACGATTATTTAGGGAATGTTAGGACTTTAAGAATCAAATTTTTGAACTGCTTTTAGTTTCAGTATGTGTTATTATGCACTTCGTTCTCACGTGTTAATCGTTAACCTTAAATTAAATCTGTTTTTTGGAGTTTGGAAACGATTTAAAATGAAATGTATAAGTGAAAATAATAAACAATAATGGTGAACTACAGCAAGTACGAAAAAAAATACAACCCTGACTGGGAAAAAGATCCGATTCTAGGCCGTACGTATATTTGTAACAATTTTATTAAAAAATAATATATATTTCAAAAAACAGGATAAGGTAAACAAATTTTTTTATTAATATACAGGCTTTATAGCGCCAGCATCAAACGAGGTCGTGCTCCAGGGAAAAGGCCATGCATGGTGCAGAATTTGCAAAACAGCTCTGAGAGCTCAGAAAAACGATTTAATCAAACATGCATCAACTGCAGCCCATAAAAGAATGGCTTCAAGCCTGCAATCGAGGAAACTGACAAGTTTTGGTAAATTGTTGCAAATAATTCATTCAGAGAGTATTTTTATCCATTGATGAAAAAACTTCAATGCTGCAACTATCATTGTAATGCATTTTTTGTAAGGTTCTGCAATGCTAAAACCAAAAATAAAAATAAAAATACGTTGCAATATAAAAATTTCAAATAAACATTAAAAAAAATGAATATTGTGAAAAACAAATTGCGGAACAGAATGACGTTACCGGTACTCGAAGCTCTGATTCGCATTCGTGTTCATTTATCAGCTCTCGACAAATGTTGCTATCAATACCAAGTGACACCAGAAATGATCAATTTATGCAATTCGAAAATGCATGGTAGTGTGAAAAAAATGTTACTGATGACAGCAACAACGAAAAAAATGATGAAGCTCTGTTGTTAGACGAAGCAACAATGCTAATTAGTATTGATACTGTCAATCATTGATTTTTATAGTTAAACTTTTGTTTATGGATACCATGTATTAGCAAAAAGAGACATTTTCCACGAAATGTTTTTATAATAAAAAAAAATATCGAGATTCATGTAATTTCTTTCCATAATGTAAAAGTATGTGTTTAATAAATTGAAATATTTATTACGTGAGTCCACACTTCAATTGTGCCATATCCATACTCCTATTCACTTTCAATCATAATATAATTGGAATCATATGTTCTTTTATTTTCGAATTATTATGGATTATACAGGGTATCCCAAAATCTTTGCATTAAAAAAAACTCAATATTTCTTATTTCATTTGGAGTCGAAAAGTCTTACCACTGTTTAAAAAACTCAAAATTCAAGAAGTTATTCTAGCCAAAAATTTAAACAATAAATGCGCTTTCACGACAAGTTGTGGCACACGTGTACTTCACGGACCAATTTTTTCGAAATTTTTTTTTTATTTTTCCGAGTTTAAAAGTCCTGTGCGATTTTTTACAAAACTCAAAATCAAAAGAGATATTCTAGTCACAAATTTCAACCATATCAGATTTCTTACATTTTTTGCTCGAATATCTTTTTTTGTTTTTAGTTTTGTGACAAGTGGCACAAGATTTTTCAACTCGGAAAAATATGAAGAAAATTTGAGAAAAGTTTTGTCCGTGAAGTCTACCACAACTTGTCGTAAGAGACCATTTACTGTTTAAATTTTTGGCTTAAATAACTTTTCAACTCAAAATAAATGAGAGGCATTGGGTTTCTGTTTGGCGCGGGGAGTTTGTACACCCTTTATAAAAAGAAATATGTTTTTTGCGATTGGGCTACATTTGGGCTACCTACTTCAAATGAAAGCGCGGGCGATTTGGGCGACTTCAGCGCCATAAGTTGGCGATGTTGACTAGCGATCATCTGGCAACCCTGATTAAGAATTCTGTGTCTCTGGCATTAGGGAATTATTGAACACCGTCCTTTAAGGTAATGCCTTAATAAAGTTAAGCCTTATTTAAATAAAGCAAAACCTTAAATGTCAGGGTAGAAATTGAGTTATTGAAACTTACTCCTTAAATTGACAGTTCTTAGGACAGCGATAATTTCATTTCTAACCTAAAAAAAAATTCTACTTTTACTTGTGTCTTGTCTTTTGTTGTTAAAAAAAAGTTCAAATTTCAGTGATATTTAATTGTAATTTTGATAGCGGTTTAGAACAGTATGGAAAATATTTTGGAAGACGTAATTTTAGAAGGTGGGGCCGGTGATACTTGAGAAGGCCTTGCCAGTCGAAATTTGAATGTTATTTGGCCTTATCACCTCCCATCCTTCGGGATTTGATAGGGGATTTTGTCCTAAAAACTCTCTTAATAGGGCCAAATCATTATTATAAGTAAACCTTAATCTGTTTTTTTATTATGCTGCATTATTGACCAAGGCTTCGTATTGGCCCACTCATATTTCATAATTCAAACTTGAACATTTATTTAAAAAAAACAGCAATTGCAGCACTAAACCGATCCAAATCGAAAATACAGACGGATGACTTGAGTTGAGAAACATTTTTTGGGAGGTTGCTAGGTTAGGTTTGGTGAATTAGGGAAAAAAAGGAAACAGGAAACACACGTGTTTCATTCCTCCCTGAAGTATGTGTCAGGGAGGCGGGCAGCTTGAGTTTGGGATTAACTCCTTCAGCCAGATCAGAGGATACACTTGTATGTACAAGTGAATTAAGGATAGGTGAGACGGGATATTTATGGAACATAGGAAGTGTGGGTAGGGTTCAGAGGATTAATACTGGCCCAGCATTCGACTTATAAGTTTGCAAGCAGTGACTTACATTACCATGAGGAAACCTCTGAAAAAAACTCATGGCAGACCAGTCGGCCCCGGGGTTTGAACCCGAGACCTCCCAAATACTAGCCAGCGTACCTAACATACTCGACTAACTAGCTTGGTATGTGAATTAGGGAAATAAGGAAACCTTAAGTACTTACGGTATCTAGTCGTAAATAGGGGAAAGCAGTATTTTATTATGGTTCCCTTCTTAAATACTTTCTAGTGCGCATGCGTACCTCTTATTTTCGGAACGACCATAATATCCGAGATTCAGAGGTTAACTTTCGAAGTGAGTGGTTGTCAATAAAAAACCGGTAATTTCAAAATCCTTTAAACTTTGTGAGTGGTGTTAAACCAATAACCCAAAAACATTCTTCGTCGTAAGTTTTACAGAAACCTATATTTAGTTGATTTCCTTTATTATTAGAATATTTTTAATTTCACAATTTTTATTCAGTTAATTTCCAGTAGGAAATTATGATTATTCATTAATTATCGAAGAGTGGTATATACTGGCCTGGGCTCTCGCCCACGGACAGAATGGAAGAAGACTCAGGGGGAACACAAATGTTCCCCCTAGCCATAAATCTGTTAAATGATCAAGAAAAATTGATATGGAACAATATAATTTCCAAAAATAGTATCAGTCAAGCAGATTTATTTACTGACAAACGCTATCAAAATTATAAAAAATTCCCCAGATGTTGATATCAATAAGGAATGCTTTATTCAATTAGGTTCAATGGAAGGTATACTTGGTTTGATGTATCTATATGAGTCACAAGATATTCTCAGATAACATTAAATAAATATGCGGAACTAAGATATAAAGAAAGCGATCGGCCACCATATTCCATTATTATTGAATCAAAACAAGGCAATATTCACCCAATGAATATAGGTAAACAGTTAGCGTTAAATAATATTGTAGGAATTAAACAGTTATCTAGAAAAGGGTCTAATAAAGTATCGGTTGATTTTAAGAGTGTTAGCGAAGCTAATAATTTTGTTGAAAATAATTTTTTTGAAAAAAATTCTTTCATGACATATGTACCCTCTAGACTAGTAACATGAGAGAGAGAAACAGCTTTATTGTCCTATAAAATTACAAAATTTTGTCGACAAAGCACATACCTATAAAAAATTAAAAATAAAATTTAACAATGATAACTAATCAAACAAAACACACTTTCAATCGTTAAACAAAACAAGAATCTATTGAATAGAAGAACAAAATAGAAAAACATTTATCAGTCAATTATGTATAAACATATGTTAAGAATCAACATATTTGTCAACTAAACTTATCATACAGATATAAAATTTTGTATATTACATATTGTATTATAAAAAAAAACAAAACATCAAAAAACAAAACATTAATATATGTTGCTACTAAATGTGGATCTCAAGGGTCTATGTTACATTGTGAAATTCAGTTACAGAATAAAATTCTGCTACTGAGTAAAATGGTCTCTCCAAAAGAAAAGCCTTAGTCGAACTTCGGAACTTTTTAGCTCCAATGGTAGATGATTGTATAACTTTCCGGCATTGTAGGTAAAGGAGTTTTTTGCTAAGACGGAGGTGGGCGTTATTAAATAAATATCTGTATCTGAATTTCTTGTGGGATATCTATGATTTGGTCTTTCTGAAAAGTTATGAATGTGTTTGCGAACCAAACAGACGGATTCGAATATGAATAGTGAAGGAAGGGTTAGAATTTTGAATTTTTTAAAGTAGAATTCGCAATGTGTCCTTCTGCTCAGATCGAACATATAACGAACTGCTCTCTTTTGCAATCTGAAAACAGACTCAAAGTGGATGAGGCTGCATGAACCCCAATATGGCAAACCATAACGAAGGTGTGATTCGAATAAAGAAAAGTATGTCGACAACGCAGCAGAAATTGAAAGCTCTCTAGAAACCGTTTTAATGGCGAAACATGCAGAAGATAATTTTTTTGTTAATATGTCTATATGAGTACACCATTTGAGCGACTCATCAATATAAAGACCTAAAAACTTCGCTGAGTTCACTGTTTGAATTGTTTTATCGTTTAGGGTAACAGGTTGTAGGGTTCCTCTGTAAGACATTACTACAGTTTTATCTGTGTTGAAACAAAGTCCATTTGAATCAGACCAGGTCTTAATAGCCATCAAATCATTACTTATGATTGACTGTAAGGCTTGTATATCAGAGTTACTCCAAGTTACACTGGTGTCATCAGCAAACAAAGTAATTCTACCACTTATTTTCAAGTCCACAATATCGTTGATGAAAAGAAGAAAGAGAATTGGTCCTAAAACCGAGCCCTGAGGTACCCCACTGTCTATTGGTAGATTTATTGAATTCTTACCATTTGCTCGTACTGTTAGTTAGGTAAGATTTAAACCATTCTAAAGGAGACCCACGTATACCATAAAACCGAAGTTTTCGTACTAAAATTGCATGGTTAACACAATCAAAGGCCTTTGCGAAGTCACAAAAAACTGAAGTTGTGAACAGTTTGTCATTGAGTGATGTATATACTTCATTAAGAACCGAAAACATTGCGTCATTAGTGCATTTTGTGGGTAAGAAGCCATACTGTTGTGCTGTAAGAATATTATGTTTGAGAAGGAAGGGTAAGAGACGGCATTTCATGAGCCTTTCAACTATCTTCGATAAGGCAGGCAATAAAGCAATAGGTCTATAGTTACAAGTTTTAGTTTTTTCTCCACCCTTATGGAGTGGGATAATAATGGCTGTTTTCAGACAATTGGGAAAGAGACCAACTTCAAAAGATTCATTAATCAACGAGACTAAAATGTTGATGGCTGTATCAGGTATGTTTAAAAATAATTTGATGGATAAGCCATCATGCAGAGGTGTAATAAGCGATGTAGGAACGGACATCACAGATGAAGATATCATAAATAGTGACTTCCCCATTAAAATTATAAGCGCAAGGAGATTGAATCGAAGACAAATAACTGAGGGGGTGGTTAAGTATGTTCCTTCAGGTTCATACTTGATTACCTTTGAAGGGAAAACATTACCGAGAAATATCTTTGTATGTTACACCCAAAAAGAAATTAATCTATATGTGTCGCCAGTAATACAATGTTATAATTGTTTAAGATGTGGGCATACAAAAAATTTATGTAGAGGAAAAAAAAGATGTCGTAATTGCGGATCAGAACATGAAGAAAACGATTGTGAGTCGGAAATCTTATAACAAAATAACATATAAAACAAATCATATAAAACAAATAACAACCAAGAATCCACAAACAGAAAATGTCCGGAATTTCATCGGCAAAAATTAATCCGGGAAAAAATGGCGGTAGATAACATTTCCTTTTTTGAAGCGGCACATTTTTTTTTAAAATGAAAATTATAATTCATTAAATCGACCAGATTTGAACTCATATCCAACGTTACCCGCGCCACAAAGATCTGATAAAATGTCTGAATTAGTAGAGGTTCCTAATAGACGTATTTTGATAAAAAGTCAGCCTCAAATGCAATATAATAAAATAGCAGCTACGCTACCCAGAAAACGGAAGATCCCAACATCCCCTGGATATGACCACGAAACACATAAAATATCTTTAACTAATTACACGCCTGCTAAATCTCAAAAAAATGGTTTTTTATTAAACAAAAGAAATTTCGATCAGAATGAAGCTAACATCAAGAAATATCGATATTAATTCCCCATATAGTCAGTATGATGAAATAGAAGATTACCTAACTCAATTTAATGATATTATTTCACATGCAAACATTTCACAAAAAGATGCCAACGCTATAAAAATGAATATAAGTAATATAATGAATTACATATCATCGGCCAGGGACAGTAATAGGTCCAGTGTTGCCACAAGTGGCTCGTTCGAGCCAGATCTGGCTCGTTTGAATTAAAAGTTCCTCGTTGACTCCTCTTTATTAAAATTGGCTCGTTTTTAAATTTTGTTAAAGTTGAGTATTTCTGAACTCTCTTGAATTGAACTGAACGGTATTGGATTACTTGGATTGGATTATTTTGAATTACACGGGGTGGGCGAGTGCAATTCGTGAACGCACCATCGCCGAACAAGAGAAATCACGAACGCAACCCTATTAGTGTCTGTATTATCTATGACCCCAATCCAACCGCTCAGCGGCTCAGCTGTTCTTTATTTATCTTTTGAATGTAAAATATTGGGAAGTTTGTTTTGTTGTTGGTTATATTGTACCTACCCTACCTTACAATGGAAAAGTAAGTTAACATTTTTAAACATTATTACCTTAAAACTTCTACATTTCATATTTATTTTTATAAAGGTTCATTATAAGAAAACCAAATAAAGAAGGAATTGGGGCAAACAGTGGAAATGAACATTGCAGCTCCTACTGTCACTGTTCATTTGACTCAGACCATAGAAGAGCCCATCATAAAGGAATCAATTTTGTAGGAATCAATTCCTCACCATCGGAATCTGAATCATCGACAAGCGAACCAAAGCCAAAGAAAAGGAAATTGTATAAGCACAAATTTCAAGAAAAATGGACTGCAACTTATCCTTGGTTGAGAAATGAGCAAGACAAAATAATTTGTAGTGTTTGTACTAGGTATTTAAAATTCAGTTTGTTTGATATTAAAAGACATGCGGTTACAGACTTACACAAGCGGAATGTTACCAAGTTAAAAAATACTCCAAAACTTACGAGTGTTTTAAAAACTGAAAATCTTTTAAGAAAAAATCAACTTGTTAAACAAGCAGAATTAAAACTCTGTGTGTTTTTACATGAACACAAAAATGTTTTGGTTTTTAATACTTATGTTTTGAATCCCAACCTACCCCCTACCCCAAAAAACAACTAGGTTAGGTTTCCTAATGATGTAGTATGTATTTCGAATACATGACTAATACCCTTTTAATACTTAAAAATATAAATTTCGAAGAAATAGGTATTCACTAGTAAAAAACCTTTTCGAAAAAGCTCGTTCTAGTATGAATTTCGCTCGTTTACTCCATATCATCTGGCTCGAAAAAAAATAGGCATGTGGCAACACTGAATAGGTCTATGGTGGATGATGATGATGATTCCCCATAATAATAGATATTATATATATTAATCAAAGAATATGAACTTTTGTCAATCTCTTACGAATGAATATACCACTTCTCCAATTAATTTGCAAGACTGTTTGCTCAACTTGAAATAAAACACCATTAACGCTCTAATGCGATTTTGTATTGAATCTAATATCAAATTGTAGATGAATAAGTGAGAAAAATTATATTCCTGTTGTCTTTCCTCTGTTAAGATACCTATAATTACCAAATAAAAAAAGACAACCAGTAATACATATAAACAAAAGGTAGATGGGACCACAGAACAGAAATATTTCTGTACTCCATCAAACACTAGAGCGTGACCACGTGGCCTAGTGCTAGTGCCTAGTAGCCAGGTCATAAAACGAGACCTCCATCCATCCGGCATTTCCCCCCTTGTTGCATTTTAATTGACAGTTTATTACTGTACATGAACCCTTTTTGATACTATATAATCCACATTGTTAGACAGCAGAACCTAAAGCGCCCTGTAAACGATCAAACTTGTTTGTCAAATTTTAGGTGTTTGTCAAATTATTTGATAGTCTATCTATGGATTTGTTTGATGTGTTTGTCAAGCAATTCACGTATTTGAAGCGTTTGATGAAAAATTGGATTGACGGCATTTTTGACAACTAAATTCAGAACCGTACTGCTCAATTTTCATGGAACGCGTCACGTCACGTCAACGAGAAAACCGTAACTAAGGAAGAATTTGACAAATTTGTTTTATCTTTGGTTTGATCGTTTATGCCATTGCTTGAAGAACACGTGATGTTTGTCAAACAAATTTGATCGTTTACAGGGCGCTTTCACTTGTTTTAATTAAAATTACTTTGTATTCACTTATCAGACCAGTTCTATGATGTTTTTGTATATCTTGGATGTGAGAATTATCAACTCCTTTTGTAATCTTAACCTTTTCAGGTTGAAATCGCCAGATAATATAATATTGATATTAGGTGCAAACAAATAGTCCAACACACGATTAAGCTGAAAACAAAAAGTCTCAGAGCAAGTTCTTGCTGGTGATCTGTAACAGAGCAAAATGAAAGTTTTGTTGTCATGATCCTTATAGGAATGTGAATATAGTCAATGTTTCCGGCTGTACACAATGTTTTACCAAGACAAAGAAAATTAATGTTTTCATTTGTTTCCAGGAAATCAGTTGTAATATGGTCGACTTTTTTGGTAGTAAGACACTGGCAATTATGAGACAAAAATTTATTACTGGGTAAATTCTCACGTATTTCTGCTATATTTTCTCTTTGGATTGAGGTCTCTTATGAAAAAAATCTTGTTACATATGTACCTTCTGGCCATATTGAAGAATTCATTGCAGCATCCAACTTTGACAAGTTATTTATCACTTTAAATGAAGAATGCGACTGAGGTTATTTTGGATGGTAGCTCTTCGCAAGAAATTTCCGGAAACTTACTCGGGAATGCCGATGTTATGACATCCGGTTTTGTGCATGACTGCAGTCGTCAGACGAACAGAAAACCTTTTTTCGGATTTGCTTTCATATGTACCACTTCCTTTGCTTTCCCGACTGAGTCCTTTTCATTCTTCTGTAGAGAGTGACTGTAAGCATCGATTGAAGATGCATTTTGCTGACTGATTTCTTTTCTGAAGTGAATGTTTTATCATTTATTATCTAAATTAATAATATTTTCCATGATGTTACGTTGTTCACTTTCCATCTGTTTAAATTGCTTCTGCTTTTGAAATTTATTTTTCTCTATGTTATGTTTGCATGAGCTGTATTAGCTGCACGTGATATTACACCAGTATTCGATTGGGAGGTCAGTTTTTGGTTGGCTAACATAAATTTTTTCAAATTATCTAGTTCTAGACTAGTCAAATGTTCTTCTGTATAATGTTTTTCAGTAAAATTATTTTCATTTTCGATAAGTTTTTGATCTCTTCACATTCAGCTGTAACATTCATGGACAGCATTTCTAGATTTTTAAAGATATTTATCTTTCAAGATATTATTTTCATTGATGAGATCTTCGAAGCTAGTTTGAGCTTCATTAAGTCTTTTTTCCCACTGTATTTCATCTTCATGTGACGTCGTCTTGATTTTTAGGCCTTTAATGATTCCCTTGAGAGAGAAACATTATTCCATCAATTCCCTTATACTAGGTATCTTGATCAGTTCTAACTGATTGAATCGTATAAATCCTGTAAGTTTCTTACTTTATCTTTCAAAAATTCGATCTCTTTTTTAATTTCATATTCAATTATGTTTGGAAATGGTGGGTGATAGTTCGGATCTTCCTAAGCCTACTGCTTTTTGGAGCTGCCCACTATCATATCATACCATATATGGGTATATCGTGCCCCCTATAGTTTTTTTGTAAGAGCTGTCCTTTGACGCTGCCATAGATGGGTGCATTCGCGTAGGGCGCTTACACGCTTTAAGCGCCTATAAGCTTCGTTTTCTATGGTCGACTCGCGCAGTCGCGCTCACAAACGCTTAACACTAAGCGTAACCTAACCTAACTTTTGTTGTCGATAATTAATAAATTTGTAGGGAAATGTTAAAGCTCCGTATTTGCGTGGACTATCGTGCTTTTGCCTACCTAAGCGTAAAAAGAAGATCTGACATTCGCCTTTACTGCTCAAAGCCAAAGCGTGAGCGTCTCTAAGCGCTAGTAAGCCAACACGAACGCCAATTGGTAAAACATAATAAGTAGTGATGTCATAATTCGAATGAAAAATAATCGATAATCCGATTATTGAAATAATCGGTAACATCCGATTATAAGGTTGGAGAATCCGAATGATAAAAAACCTGATGCTTAGAGTAGAGGTTATTGAATAAAATAACCGTCATAACATAATCGAATCTAGCGTCATCGGTCAGATTCGGCCTCACTCGACCTGGAGCTCTGGATGCATGCATTTGCATTCGGATAGTAGCTTTGATTATAGAATGTTGGTAGTATGGATTCATCGTATTGGTGAGGAGAAAAGAGGGTTTGCTTACGCAGGTGTGGACTTAGGCAGAATTGCAGCACATTCAATTAGGTGATTGAAATAATAATGAAATATTTTTTTGGAGTATTTTAATCTGAACACAACTAAATATAATAATAATGTATATATATATATATATATATATATATATATATATATATATATATATATATATATATATATATATATATATATATATATATCTATATATATATATATATATATATATATATATATATATATATATATATATAAATGATGTTATTTGGTGAATAAAAAACAACTGTAAAATATGAATAATAATAAAACGAAAATAATAAAACGAAATTGTTCTTCGAAGATATAAAACACTGTCAGTTTGAATTCAACAGAATCATCATATATAAAAAAAATTGCCTTCAACAAAAAAGAAAAATAAATAACAAAACAAAATAGATTATCTGGTCAATATAAAAAATATTCTCTATCTAAAAATATAAACAGGTACAAAAATCTTTGTCAAAAAATGAAAAATATCAATTCACAAGTGTACGTAATTAGAACTGAGAGTTCATAAATATTATCTGGTTCACTATTTTTGGGTCGAGCCTGTTCCTTCGTGAATTTGTTAATTGTCTCATTCTCGAGAAAACCCTTTCTGATGGAACCGAAGTCCCAGGAATACATAAATATTTCATTGCAAGCTCATATAGCTCTGGTAAAAGCAATTTATGCTTCGACCAATATTCAATCGGGTCATTTTTTCTCTCAAGTGGAGGCATCTCCAAATATTGCCTTATTGTAATTGCAACCAATGATGATGGGGTGGAAAACGTTTTTATATCTGTCAATTTTTTGTCGAAATGAGACTATATGCCCAAGGAGGGTTTCTTGTGTCCTGGAGGGGAGCTTCAGATGGTTGGGACGGTATAGTATTAGGTTCACGAGAGTGATTCTTGCAATGAGTTGGCCAAGCTCCTCTGCAACCCATTTTTGCGCATTGGAAGCATTGTCATCAGAACCAAATCCAATTTTCTTGAATCTTGGATCGAGAAAAGCAGCTTTCGTAACAATCTTATTGCTCTCCATGGTACCTAACCTGCGTGTAATGGTTTCTAATAATTTTAACCTTAGCGAATCACCGGTAGCTGTCTGTGTGGGTACATTTTTCAATGTGTATTGGAATCCTCTTATCAACGAAATAATAAGAGATATTGTGGGGTACTTTTCACCAGACAGAACGTTCATTAAATCATAAGCTGATTCAAGAACAGTAATGCAGTCACCAATTATTACCCATTCTTCCGCGTCTAAAAACTCTGGAGCATTCGGTAAATTAGTGACAGCAACACACAGTGGATCTTTAATTTTTGAAAGTCTTTCCATCATAATGACACATGAATTCCATCTAGTGACGACATCTTGCTTCACTTTCAAATTTGGTAAACCCATCTGTCGTTGAACAGATTTAAGTTTGTCACTAGCAACAACACTATGCTTGAAGTGTCCTACAAGCACTCTACATTTTGTCAATATTGTATTTAATTGTTCGTTGCTAGATAATGCTTCGTTGACACTTAAATTCACAGTATGCGCAACACAAGGATGACGATACATCTGTAAGCACTCGTTAATGGCTTTCTTGACATTCGATCCATTATCTGACACCACTGTAATAATTTTTTTGGTAATATCCCATTCATTCATTATTACTCTTAGAGCAGCACCGATATTTTCTCCTGTATGAGAACCTGGTATTTCATTTGTAGCTAAGACACGTGATTGTAAAATATCTTGAAATATATAGTGACACGTCAACGTAATATATGCTCTGTTGCTGTCGGATGTCCATATATCTGTGGTAACTGCCATATTTTTAACTTCATTCAGGATCAATTTAAGTGCTGAAGCCGACTCTGTATAACATTTTGGAAGGATTACATATGATAAATGTTGTCTAGTAGGAGGTTTGTATAGTGGATTCAGTGCACGGGAATATTCTAAAAATCCTTCATCTTCAACGATGGATAGAGGTTGATAGTCTTTCGTTATCATTTTCAATAACTTCAAATTAATTTTTTCAAAATCGGCTTCTGAAAGTTGATTTGTTGGTCTTCCACCAAACAGTTTAAGTTGTTTAGTGGAACGTTTATGATCTGTTTCTACCCTTTTTTCAGGTTCGCCAGACGGCCCTGGTACAGGTTCTTCACTTACTAATCCATTGTTTTGGAGATCCTCCGAATTTATAGGGGATTCACTATTATTTAATATTGTGGGATGAATTCTCTTTAAATGTTGCTTCAAATTCGTTGTACCGCCAAAATATTTTATTTGTTTTTTACATAAGTTGCATGTTGCAATTTTATCAGAGTCATTCTTCTGGAAATATTTCCAAACAATTGATGATTTACACCCTGGACGCATTATTTGAAATTAATTAAGTAAAACTTAATACTAATGAAAATAAAACCGGAATGTTCAAAATCAGGACTGGAACCACATGCGCACATCAGTGAATTACAATTTCAAATGATTCAAGAAGGTTTTTTTTAATTCGAATGATCATCCGATTATTGGAATCATTCAAATGCTCATAATCCGATTATTGAAATCATCCGATTATGAACATCACTAATAATAAGCGATACGCCCCCTACCGGTGTCGAATATTACTAACGCATGGGCCATAGATGGCTTTGTTTACATCTGTCTACGTGCATTTTATATGAGAAGTTGTTCAGTTTTAATTTTGTTTGGGATCGTTTACAAACGTTCAGAAGAGATGAATCACTATTGTTTTGTATCCTATTGTTCATCTACGGCAAAAAAAACCGAATATAGCTTACATACCTTTCCGAAAGCTGGATAATTCAAAGTTGTATTCCAAACAAAGTTGGGAAACAAGGAAATGATGTACAGAAGAAAGGTTTGGATTCATAACTTGAAGATTGAAAAAAAGTGTCTGAACATAAGAGAGTTGTTCTTTACAGTTTACTGAGAATAATTATTTTCCCTGCAGTAATAAGGATTTTTCCATATAGGATTATACCAACTAATGATTGCATTTTTCAGCTAACTGAAAACGTAGGGTTTTTGAAGTCCAATGCTATTCCAACGAAAAATATTCCACTTTATCGGAATCTGAACCTGGGCCATCATACAGAGATTCTAGATAATTGTATTTTCTTTCGTGTAACAACCAGAGATACTATTAAAATAATAATAATAACAAATAATGTTTATTTGCACAACCAAAATAACAGTTTATCATAACATCAAGAATATGAAATAAAACTTGACTCTATAGCTAGCTAAAAACTAAAATATTCAATTATATAATCAGGAAAACAGAGATTCTATCAGAAAAACCAGACTCTCAGAAGTCCACCTTACTTTTAGGAGAGCTGTTATATACTTCAGGAAAATTCAAAAAATATAACTCATCACGTTCAAACCATTCAAGCAGAGTATTCATGTTAATTCTTCTTTTATTTCATGTTGTGTCTTTCAGTTTTGTTGGTAAGTACTTAGTTTTGTCCATTATACTCAAAACCTCTTCAGTTGGTAATGAAAGTAGACATGTCAGAGATGTTCTTTTGAAACTTTTGAAAGTTTTTTATTTTTTTAATAAATAGGTATTCTATCATACAGCCTAACATACAGCCTTTTCATGTATGCATAGTTCCTCTAACCAATTAATTTATTCGTCCTCTCCTTTACTTTATTATTGATTTTCATGTTCAATAATAAAAACTCAGTGTAAATTTCAACTTGACGTAGGTAGGTTATCTACTGTTGAACAGAGATAATATTGTCCTCAATCGAAACACAATGAACCATGAACCACTGGAAAATACGAAGTCCAAATAAACACAAATTACGAAGCTAAACGTTCGAAAACTCAAAATGACATGAACGTAAATACCATTACAAACAATGTAAACAATCCGTTAATGGCCCATGCTCTAGTACCGATATTGGCCGTTCCGACGATCTTAATTTCTATTTCAGAGGCCAATAATATGTGCAGTGTGCTTCTTAAGCGTAAGTGTGTAAGCGCCCAACGCGAATGCACCCATAGAATACATTAAGGTTTCTATGGACGCTGACATTTATCACGTACTTCTGACTTTTACACTTTACACCCAATCGGGCGCATATATTTTCATCTCTTCTGTCGTGAATTCGTTGCAAGTAGTGCAAGTGCAGGCCACAGTGCAGGCGGTGCAAGTAGGGATGTGACCTCGATTCGGAAAAATCGATTAGTCAATAATCGATTTTTTTTGTTTAGAAATAAATCGATTTGTGAAAAATCGATTTAAAAGGAAAATAATCGATTTTAATTTAATTAAAGTGAAAATTATTCAAGATAATAAGTATCAAAAAATAGCCAAATGGACCATTTTCAGATTTTATTAATTCAGATTCGAATTCTTCACATACAAATTTTTAATACTTCTAATAATCTTATTACAGTAAAAAAATGTACTTCACAATAAGAGTAAAAAATGTAATAATTTTTTAGTCTCAAAACTAAAAGACAAAGCACATCACTCGCTACAATTTAAGTTTAGACAATGAAAAAAACGAATATTAATTGTTATTATCACAAATCATCAGCACATAGTTGAACATTTTTAAAAAAGAAATTATCTGGTGAATGTTATTTATTACAAAATACTTTCGTCAGCAACTTTAAGTAGGAGTTCTACTGATCACAACTCATTATATATTAGTACGTACAGATGGCGTTGATTTTTTTATCGACTTGTTCAGTAAACTTATCCATTTTTTCATCTATCGCACAGATAGCAACATTTACAAAAATCGATTTATAGGTTTTTTACGATAAAAAGACGATGACCACATTTAGTTACTTTCCTGCTTATCAGAATAAATATTAATTTACCAACCGTAAATACAATTTATCCTCAACAGCCAGGGCAATTTATAGCTAACGGGTTGGCAAAACTTCAAGGCGTTGTCAGATCAACTGGTAAAATTCCCCAGTCTGTTTTGACGTTTATTGACATTCGATCATCGTCTAATATTTACAAGTTTTTTTGGTGCTTTTGAATTCATTGTTTCTTTAAGATTAAAAAAACAGTTATTTTCATAACTAATTATTTACGCAAATCTGCAGTGTGTAGTTAATAAAATGCCGAAGCAGCTGAACAGTAAATGTCAAGAGATGGTAACATCTTTGTTAAGCTATTTTGAACGAGAATGCCGAAATGGGGGCCCGCTGCTCCCGCTAACTGCTGTAAGAGACGTAAGAAATAGTATTCGCTATTTGTATTCATCATTATTAATATTATTGTTACATATTTAAATGTAAAGGTTGATTAAACTTGATATATTATTCTTTCATAAATTGAAATAATTATGTTGTAGAGAGTTGCAGAAGCATTACAACTTAGCCTTACTACTGTTAACCGTATTGCCGCCAAGCATAATAGAGGTGAACAGCCTAAAAGCCCACCTAAAAAGAGACAACGCATAAAACCTACTGTTGAAATTGATAACTGACCAAAATGCTTTCCGAAATGTTATATACGAAATGTATGGAAACAGTGAGTATATTGAATATATTGTTTAATTTTATTCACACTTAACTAACACAATATTTTTTCAGAGGAACACATAACCTTGAAAACTTTGAAAGACAAACTCCAAGAGTGTGAACTCTTTAATGGTTGTTTGACATCACTCTGGAAGATATTGAAAAATATTGGATTCAAATACCAAAAAGATGATCCTCGTCGTGGTTTAATGGAGTTGCCACATATTGCATTAAAACGTGTACATTTTTTACATGAATATGTCAAGATAAAAAGGGAAGGTTTATATCAATTTGTGTTTTTGGATGAGACCTGGATATTTAAAGACGGTAGTGTTGGACGTTCTTGGCAAAATTCTAATCCTAGAACGGTAAAAAAAACTAAAATTGTTGGTCCGAGGTAATTGAATAATGAAATTTAGCTATTAATTTATGATGCACTAACATTCCAGCCATTTTAAGACCTTTTCCAATATTTACTAGTCACATTATATTATTTTAATCTACATAATTATTACTAGTTGTATTGAGCTATGTAGTTTATCCAAGAAACCAAGTAGTAATTTGTTATTTCCTTATTGTAGGTATATAGTATTGCATGCTGGTTCCTCTTCTGGATTCATTCCTGGAGCAGAGCTGGTTTTTCATTCCAAAACAAAAGATAGTGATTACCACGGTGAGATGAACCGAGAAAATTTTTTGCATTGGTTTGAATACCAGCTTTTAGTGAACTTGGAAGAGCCTGCCACAATCGTAATGGATAATGCAAGTTATCACAGTACGGTGATCAATAAAGTACCAACAACAGCTACCAAAAAGGCTGATATACAGAACTGGTTGATACAAAATGATATTCCGTTTGAAAATACTTTCTTCAAAACCCAATTATTGAATTTAGTACAACAGTAAGTTGATATAAACATTTTTGAATATATTATGGTAATACTGAGCTAACTTATTTTGTTTGAAAATATGCATGCTTTAATATTTTTGTAGGAATAAACCACCATTAGTATATGAAGCTGACATATTATCTGAAAAATATGGTCACAAAGTGCTTCGACTTCCCCCTTACCACTGTATGTTCAACCCAATTGAACATATTTGGGGCATAGTTAAAAATTTTTATAGAGATCATGTGGGAACTGATGGTGCATCAACAGAACAAGCAATTGGTGTATGGAAAAAGGCTTTAGAAAAAGTGACTCCTGATATTTGGTCCAGGACAGTAGAGCACACTGAAAAAATTATACAAGATTGGTGGGATAGAGAAATAGTATTCAATAGACAGGATGTGCCTCCACTTATTATTAATTTTGACAGTGATGATGAAGATAGTGATGATTTTGAGATGGATTAGTGGAAACCTTGTGTTCTATTTTTCTATATTTTTCTCCAATTTGCTTTATTGCCACCTTTTTGTATATTCACAATTTATTGTTTTCATTATTAACATAAGTAAAACTTTGAAATACAATATAAAATCAGGAAGGTAGTGACTTAACGTGATTGTCATACAGTCTTCAAATTATTATCAGAAGGAGCAGAGACTTTGAGCAGGTTATTCCAGTTGTTGATAAAGAAATGTTCACTCGATATTTCATTATTTCAATTTGCATTGGTGGATTATCACAGCTATATATAAAAAGTCTTAATAGCACACCTATACGTAGCCAGCTACCTAAGTCGATATATTTTTGTAAATAACACCTCACACAAAATTAAAACTGCATAATATGAAACAGAGATACGAATTAAACCATGGAGCATCTTAATTCAACTTCCCAATGTATGATTGTGTAGGAAATAGACTCATTATATCACAAAATTATTCAGATGATCTATATTCACTTCTTGTTCCAAATAATGCAGCAGTGATGATACAAATGTATACCTTCATAAGTGAAGCGATTTTATTTTATGTATCTATATTTATGTTTTTCATTCTATTTCCATTATAATAAATATAATAGATGTATAAAGAAACAATATTTAAATTTGCATGAAGATGATTACAGCTGTATTGATTCCTTTTACCATAAACATTTTTCATAAATAAATATTTTTTACTTAGGCTCTACGAGGCACGGACCAATAAAAAAGAAGAATTGTCAATCTAACATCAAATTGACTTTTCTAGTTTTCGTAAAGTAAAGAAAAAAACTACAGTTTGGCAACATCACAATATTTTGTTTTGCAACGTCATCGTCTTTTTATCGTAAAAAACCTATAAAATGTGTAATTCTTATAATCGATTTATTAAAAATCGATGTTTACCATTAGTAAAATCGATTATAAAAAATCGACAATGAGAAAAAAATAATCGATTAAAATAAAAATCGATTATTTATTCACATCCCTAGGTGCAAGCCAACAACACCAAGCTGCAAGAGTGCAAGCTATATTAATTAATAATTTAAATACGTTGTTCTGTTCCTTGAATTTTCGAAGTTGAATATATATGTAAATAGTCAATTTTCGGCAGTTTCGGAGAGATTGTTTCGTTATAATACTCTATACTACATAATTAATAAACCACATGTATCTGTAGTGACAACTTATCAGTGGGTTACAACAAATTTTATAATGTCTTCTACCCTTCTAGTTAAAAATGTTGATACTTCAAACCCTGATGAATCTGAATCATTCAATTCTGTAAAGCAAGAAATAGATGAAATTGTTGACGTTAGAAATGAAACCATTTTGGAAGAAAGTATACCAAATGAATTCTATATGGAAGAAAGTAAATGTATCATTGATCAAATTATTGATGAAAAAGGCACGGTTTGGTCTAAGGATGATTTCTCAACAACTTGGTAAGATTATTATTAAACCATTATTTCTTACAATGGAGATAATTTATTGTACCTACCCCATGAACACTTGTCAAGATATCGATAGTTATGTGAGTTTTTACCAGTTGTTCTACCTGATTAGAGATACAATATTATGTATGTATGGTAAACTATATGTATTTGCATATGTTAGCTAAGTATCATAATCTAAAAATGGAAAATTCAACTAAAAATCATATACTAAGATTCAGAACTTCCAAATTCTTGAGCCTTGATTTGAAATCACTCAATAATAACTTTTTTCTACGATCATAACACAATACTGCTCTTTTCTAACTGTTTTTAAGTAAACAATAAAGTACATTATATGTCTTCAATTTCATTGCCTTACCTAATAACACAATGAAATCATAGTAATATAATTATGCAATTTATCACATCTCCCATGGAATGTCAAATTTCAAACATTCCTTAATTTTTATTTATCGTATGGCATTATTGCCGGGGAGTCTGCACACATTATGTGAGATGTTCCGGCGCCGATTGCCTCTTTAACCCTGTTTTAGGTAATTAGTACCGAGGCGTACTAACCCAGGGGGACCGACGGCTTAACGTGTCCTCCGAAACACGGTAGCGATGGTATTGAAAATTTGTTGGTTTTTCGTGGGAGTCGAACCCACGTCCTCTCGGTTGTCAGCTGAGAGCGATGCCACCTGAGCCATCACCGCTAGAGAATATTAGATGGCTAAAATAATTTCGCTATTATATTTTATAGCCTTATAAAAAAGATAGTGTATAACTACGTACAGGTCTTTTGTCACTTTGGATAGTTGAACAATTTGAAAAAATACAGGGATTATCACCGGAATTATTATTCATCCCCCTCTACAAAGCGAGATTTTTAAGTAACATGACGTGTTATAATAATAATAATAGTTCTTTATTTCAAAGTCATCCCAATACAACGGTAACATTGCAACAAAATGATACAGACGAAGTGTCAAAATTCCACATGATTACAAGTTTGCCAGCATAAGTATATCATGTATCAGTTTTTTATTTGTTTTGAAGTTTATTTTCGTTTCATTGAATCTGGTAATTTATTATACTGAGTGACAAAGAAAGGTAAACACCTAGATGTATTTAATCATATTTATTAATATTTAGCTTACATGTTTTATTTATTTTATTTATTTATTTGCTTGCTTGTGTTACCTGCATTGCAAGTTATTGCAAGGTAACAATACAAAAAATAAAATTTTTGTATCTGCAGAGATGTATAACATCTGTACGCAGCACAAACTATGACTTAAAGCTAGCTTATTTTAAAAACTTAAAACTAAAATACATTATGTATACATAACATTTTGTTTGCTTGTTCCAGTTTTTATTTCATGCTGTCTATTATTTTTTGATCTTACTATTCATTTTTGATAGTTGTTCCTATTTACTTATTTTTATTCATTAACTTCCTTTTTTTCCTTTTCATTTATGAATATTTTGTACTTTTTTTTTATTTGTTTATTACTTAATATTTTGAGTTCATTTGGAAGTGAATTAAAAGTTTTAGTTGCCACAAATTCTGATATTTTTTTACCTGCTCCCAATGTAGGTTTGGGTAGTTGTATAGATTTATTCCTTGTGCTAACATTATTGTATATATATCTATTTTTTAGTTCTTCATAATGAATAATTAAAGCTTGCAAATTATATTTTTCATTAATGTTAAGTGGCAATACATCATTTTCTTTATTATTGTATACAATTTTTACAATCTTTTCATGTACTTTGACTAGCGGTATAAGTACTGTTGCGCTAGCACCACCCCATGCAACAATTCCATATGTAGCTTTACTATAGTATAAACAAAACATAATAGCTTTCAAAGAATTAAAAGACAATATATTTTTTAATTTTGCTAGAACATAAATTAAATATTTAGTTTTATTTATAATGTTTTTTACTTGTTTTTCCCATCTCAAGTGCTCATCTATTATTATTCCCAGATACCTAGTTTCGTCCACTCTTTGGATAGTATCACCATTTATTGTAATGATAAAGTTATCAGGTTGCATGTCTACGTAGTTGGAGAAAGTCATACAGACGCTTTTTTTACTATTAAGAACTAAAAAGTTATTGTGTAGCCAAGTATTCAATTTATGTAAGATCAAATTAAGTTTATTTTGTAATGTTATCCAATTGATATCATGGTACAAGAGGACTGTATCGTCAGCAAAAGATAGAATCAAGATATTATCGTTATTTTGTATTGTAAAAATGTCATTTATATAAATTATAAAGAGCAATGGGCCAAGGATAGTTCCTTGTGGAACACCAGTGTTAACTGTTTTTTCATCACTGACGACGCCATCGATTTTAACCATTTGTTTTCTATTGCTTAGGTAGTCTTTAATTAATAAATTTGGTAATCCTCTTACTCCTATGTTATCAAGTTTTTCCAACAATAAATGGTGATTTACAGTGTCGAACGCTTTGGCTAGATCAAGGAAAACAGCAGCAATTGGTGTGCTTTTATCTAATTTCTGGTATATGTGAGTGGTTACACATGCTAATGCTTCGTTGGTTCCTTTTTTTTGCAAAAACCATATTGTTGCTTTGATATTATTTTATGTTTTTCAGCAAATTGTAGTAGCCTTATTTGTAGTACTTTTTCACATATTTTTGCTAAATTCGATATTAAAGATATAGGTCTATAATTGGTAGGCTCATGTTTATTACCTGATTTAAAAATAGGCACTACTTCAGCTTTTTTAAAAGCTGTTGGAAAGATTCCTTGTGTAAGCATCATATTTATTATATGTGCCATAGGACAAGCAATGAAGTTGGATAATGTTTTAATAACAGAAGCATGTATACCATCAATCCCACCAGCTTTAGATTCTAAGCTATTTATTATTTCACTTATTTCTAATGGACTAGTTGGTACTAAAAATATAGAACTAGGATTGGTTCTAGCTTTGGTTTTAGTCTTATTTATTTGTTTATTTTTTGTTAATTTTTTGCTATCTCTGTAAAAAATTCATTCATATAGTTAGCTATTTCTTTTTTGTTTTCTATTTTCTATTCTATTTTCACATTTGCCTTTTTCCTTTTTCTTCCCATTTTTTCATTAACAAAATTCCAAATTTTTTTGGAATTATTTTTAAATTTATGTACTTGGTTTTGTTCAAAATACATTTTAGCTCTTTGGGAATCGAATTTAGTTTGTTATTGTATATTTTGTACGTATTTTTGAGTTCTAAATTTTCTGGTTTATCTTTGTGTATCTTATAGAGTTTTTCTTTCTTTTTAATCGATAAAAGTAAAACCAGGTAACCCAGGTTTTTTTATTTTTTGACATTTTGTTATTTTTTACTGTAATAGTTGATTTTATAATTAATTTATGTATCATTTTAATTAGTTCAGTACAAGCTAATTCTATGTCAGTAAATGTGCCAATTATATTCCAATTAAACTCTGTTGCAAAAATTCTTAATAACTTGTGATCAATATGCTCGGTATCAGGCTGTATATTGTCAGTAGCACAATATTTAAGTTGTAAAAATATTGGTAAATGATCTGTAATTTGAAATTCCAGTGTATAGGATTTAACATCTAGAGACGTTTTGACGAAGGCATTATCTACACATGATTTGCCCTCTACGGGACTTACCCTAGTTGGTCTATTAAAGAAAGGTAAAAAACGTTTTTCTAAGAAATCAGCAAAAAAAGTAACTGAGTCAAAGGTCTCTTTAGTAATATCAATATTAAAGTCTCCTATTATAATGTGTTCTTCATATTTATTTTCATTTGTAAATTTATCAATTTCCTTTATAAATTTCTTAACAGGGTAATCGTGACAACGATCTACTCCCGTTATTCTAATATTCTTATTGTTTGTTAAACTTAAATCGACATTTAGTATTTCACTGATACCAAGCCTATGAGAACTAAAATTATGTTTTACATCTTTTTTTACAAAAATAGCAACACCATCATTTTGATTTACTGATATTTCATTAAGATAAACAATATAATCATTTAGAATATTTAGATTACCTGTACTATTAGTCCATGTCTCTGTACAAACTATCACAGTTGGCTTACATGCTAAAGACGCGATAAGACACTCCAGCTGTGCGATGTTGGCCTGCAGACTTCTTATGTTTATACACATGATCAGCTGATCCTCGATGGACAGGAGTTTATTAAATTCCTCGGTACTGTTTACAATTGTTTCATAGATTTGTAAATCCTCGACATCATTATCTTCAGTGCTGTTATGTATCATTAAGTAGATTATTTATAATGTTGTACGGGTAGTCAATTTTATTCAGCATATTTCTGATTAGCATTCTATAAGTTTCACATTTATGTTTGTCACCAACACAGTGATTTGCAGGTCTCTTTATTTTCGCTTTTAAGTTGTAATCAGTATAATTGCAGCAGTTTAATTCCGTTGAGTTTGCACATGATTTACTTGAATGATTACCTGAGCATAGGCTACATGTAATTTGTGCTTTAACTAATAATAATAAAGTGTTTAACTAATAATAATAAATAAATGATTAAGAGTTTCAGCCACTTTGGTTATCGTCGAACCGAGTTAAAGTTAATAATGTGTCACAGACCCTCGATGTCTTACACACTCATTGGTACATCGGGGCATTGTTCTGATGAGGTGGTCAATGTCCTCCTGAGGTATCTCATTCCACCCTACCACCAACTCATGTCAAAGAGCTGCTAGAGTCTGAGGGGGATGGGGTAAGTTAAGCAACCTTTGGCCGAGCATGTCCCGCGCATGTTCAATTGGTGAAAGATCGGGCGATCTTGGAGGCCATGGTAAACGATTGATATGGTGTTGATCCATGAAGGCTAAAGTTACTCTAGCAACATGCGGCCTGGCGTTGTCTTGTTGGAAAATGGCATTTTCAACTCTCTGAACATATGGAAGAACATGTGGTTCCACTACTTCCTGAATGTAACGAAGGGCGGTCATGTTGCCTTGGATAAAAACTAGAGGTGACCTGCTACCAATGGATATGGCACCCCATACCATAACACCCACGGTTTGGTGGATATGCCTTTCAACATCAAATTGTGGATTTCTTCTTTCACCACGTCTCCTTCTCACCCTTGCTCGGCCGTCATGCATACCCAAACAAAAGCGCGATTCATCGCTAAAGATCACGTGATTCCATTCTTGATCCCAATTTAATTTCTCTTGGCACCATTGCAGGCGGTTTCGTCTATGCTCAGGAGTCAATGGTAAGACCCAATGGGGTCGGCAAGAAAAAAGCCCAAAACTTCTTATTCTCCTGTAAACTGTACGCATCCCAACCATCCTTCCATGTTCTTCAAACCATTGATCTGCAATCGCTCGAGTAGACCTAAACCGATCTCTCAGGGCTAAAAGTCTTAGTCGCCGATCTTGACGCCCTGTTGTGCCCCTACGACGTCCAGTGCCTATAGCTCTACGCTGCCGGCCTTCTTGAGTCCATGCCTGATAACATCTCACTATGGTACGCAATGAACGATTTGTTCTTCTCTGAATTTCTCTAAACGGCTTTACGGCTTCGCGTAAGCCTGCAATTCGACCCCTTTCAAAGTCATTTAACTGGGATACACGAGCTAGTCTTCGCGCACGGGGCATCTTGGTCGTTAAAGTAAAGCACTTTGCTACCAATTTTCTAACGATAGATTCACCAAATGTGAATAAAAATCGTAAAATATGCAAATTCCAAAAAAAAGAAGTGATAAAAAACGGGTCTGATACGCCGCAGATTAGGCTGAAAATTTAATAATTTTTTGTTCGACTTGAAGCAAGTTTACCTGCAAAGAATTATTAAAATAAAGTACAGTATACTGGGTGTTTACCTTTCTTTGTCACTTAGTATATATTTTATCATAACATAGAAACAATTTTTTTCTTTCATAGTTACTTCAATCAAGAAATAGTGTCTGCACCTAATACAAATGTCTTTAAAAATAGAATTGACAGGGAACTCAAGGAAAACTCAGAACAAATGACTCATTACAGTGTGTGAATTAGAATACTCATCGGTTTAACCGCCTGCTATTGTGAACATAATAATAATAATATCATGTATCAGTTTTTTATTTGTTTTTAAGTTATTCCTTTTCGTTTAATTGAACCTGGTAATTTATTATATTTTATCATAACATAGAAACAACTATATGTTGTGGATATATATATATATATAATTCAGTGATCTGGTGTTATAGCACTGTTTTTTAATTTTGCAGTCTTCGAATAATTCTCTATTTTTAAAAAGTACAACAAATATTCCTGGATATAAACAGCATAAACTGTTAAAATTTTGTTTTTACAACTTTCTAAGTATGACAGTTTCAGCATGATTCTCAACTCTTTTTTTGTATTATGAAGATTGAATTTAGGTTGGATGCTCCATAAAATATTAATCCATACCTAAATTTAGCTTCAAATGTGGCATGGTAAACTGGCTTTAAACCACTGAAATTAAAATATTTTGATGTAACTCTAAGACTATAACATACTTTATTAAAATTTTTACTCAATTCTACTCAAATGTTTTTTCCAAGATAAATGTTCGTCCATATGCAGATCCAAAAATTTGATAGAATTGTCGAACGAAATTTGGTTCCCATTAAGGTTGTGATATCTGGAGTATTGTGCCCATAATGCTGAGTATGAAAAAAACTCGTTTTTTCTCTATTCAGCAATAGTTCATTGCTACAAAACCAGTTGTCTAAGGCCATAAAATTATCTCGAGCTGAGTTTATAAGGTCTGGATACAATTGTGCTCTCTCACCAACATGCCCTGTGGTACACCCAAGTCTACATATCTACAATTTTCCTTAACCTCATTACCATCTTTAAATACATATACCATTTGTTTACGACCAGTAAAGTGCGATTTGACCCATAATAATACATGTACCCTGATACCATAGCTCTTCAGTTTATTAAATAGAATCTCTAAATCCAGACAATCATAGATTTTGGACAAATCAAAAAACAAACCCAAAGCCAAGTCTCCAGCCTCCAAAGTATCCAATAAATTTTTTATATACCGAAATATTGCAGTCGGTGTGGATCGACCTCGTAGATATCCATGTTGATTTCTATTAATTAACTCAATCAAAAATTTCATTATTCTGTTACACATTACAGTTTCGAATAATTTTGAGAAAGATGGCAACAGGCTAATGGGTCGATAGTTATATACATCTTCTTCGTTTTCTTTTTTTTATAGACAGGCTTTACGAGAGCTATCTTCAGATTTTCTGGAAAATTATTAATAATAATAATAATAACAATCTTTATTTTGAAGCATGTAAAGCACATCTACAACATTTAATGCTACACATACAACTAAACAGTGTCAAACAAAGAAACTTTCCCACCCCTACTGAGCATGAAACAATCATCAATTCAAATACTCTTGCAGGGAGTAGGGTTCTAATTTAATGAGTATATCTTTTATTTTCTTTTTGAATAAATTAAAGTTGGTAATTTTCTTGATTTCATCCGGTAACTTATTATATACTTTTATACACATATAAGAAGGATGTTTTTCAGTTAAGGTCAATCTATGCTTAGGATAATTAAAATTTAGAGTTCTTGTCTCATACTTATGGTCTGTCATATGTATAGCAAAGCTAGGTTTGTTTTTAAAGAAAAATATTAGGTATTCATACAAGTAAATACCATAGACTGTCAAGATACCATTTTTTTCAAATACTCCTCTACATGAATCAAGAACTTTCAATTTTGATATTAATCTTAAAATTCTCTTTTGTATAACAAACAATCTTTGCACCTCTGAACTAGAACCCCAAAATATGATCCCATATCTTAAAACCGACTCAAAGTTTGCATGATATACCATCTTCAAACTTTTATTATTTAAATAATTTGACAATAAACGAATACCATATCCAACCTGACAGAGCTTACGAGATAAATAATCAATATGACTAGTCCACTTTAAGTATTGGTCTATGTAAACCCCTAAGAATTTTGTTGACTCTTCAAGTTTTATACTCATTCCATCAATTTCAACATTATTATCTTTATTTTTAACAGATCTTTGAGTACTAAATAAAATCACTTTAGTCTTTTCATTATTAATGATTAATCTATTAGCAGTAAACCATGATTTCAACTGTCTGAAAGCCATATCCGCTTTAATCTCCAGTAATTCAAACTCCTTATCTCCCAGAATGATATTAGTGTCATCTGCAAAACATGTTATCGCATCGAAATAATCTCTTTCCAATGTACATAGATCATTAATGAAAACAATGAATAAAACAGGACCTAGAACACTTCCCTGTGGTATACCAAATTTTGATTCCGCAAATTTAGATTTATAATTTCTTCCATTATTAGTGATGCAAACACTTTGTTGACGACTTGAAAGATATGAATCAATCCAGCCTTTTGTAGTAGTATACTTGTTTTTGCTCTATTCAGCAGTAGTTTATTGCTACAAAACCAGTTGTCTGAGTCCATCAAATTATCTCCCTATGAGTTTATAAGGTCCGTATACAATTGTGCTCTCACCAACATGCCCTGTGTTACGCCCAAGTCTACATATCTACAATTTGACTTAAGCTCATTACCATTTTTAAAAGCATATACCATTTGTTTACGACCAGTAAAGTACGATTTGACCCATAATAATGAATGTAACCTGATATCATAGCTCTCCAGTTCATTAAGTTGAATCTCTAAATCCATACAATCATAGATTTTTGACAAACCCAAAAAACAAACCCAAAGCCAAGTCTCCAGCCTCCAAAGTATTCAATATATTTTTTATATACCGAAATATTGCAGTCGGTGTGGATCGACCTTGTAGGTATCCATGTTGATTACTATTAATTAACTCACGTTCAATTAAAAATTTCATTATTCTGTTATATTTTACAGTTTCGAATAACTTAGAGAAAGACGGCAACAGGCTAATGGGTCGATAATTATCTACATCTTCTTCGTTTCCTTATTTTATAGACAGTCTTCACGAGAGCTATCCTCAGATGTTCTAGAATAGTATATTCTGTAATAAGGTTAGAATGAAAATTCGATGCGAGTGGAAAAGTTCCGAGCGCGAGCCGAAGGCGGGCGTGAGGAACCACGAGCATCACGAATTTTCATTCTAACCGAGTAGCAGACTATACTTTCTCCACGATAAAAAATTTTAAATATATATTTTTAAATGAAAACGAACAAAAGATAATTTATATTACACCAAAATGAAAATGAAATGTCTATAAGTATCATGTTTTACGTTTACCGTTGCTTTTAATATTGAATATATTTTCCACATTGTTGAAGATTTCCATTTTTCCGATAATTCACCAAAAAACGCAATCAAAATATTTACGGAAAAGGAATCCGTTTTCTCTGTTTGTTTCTAATCCATGAACAGTTTGTAATATTTTTCATATTCATTCTTTGATTGTTTTGGTAGTAAAGTCTCCACTATATTATTAGCACTTTATGTAATTTCAGGTGGTTTATTTTCACACTCTGATTCTGAATCACTGAATAAATTCATGCTACTTATTATATTTTCGAATAAAAACGTGACAGCAATAATTTTGACACTTACTCAAATTTGCTACTACGATGACAATCAACTGCGTTAAGGCTAATGTTATTATTGCTAGCCAGGTGAGAATATTATTCTATAACAAGGGAGAGAAAGCAAATACATTTAAATTGCATGGGGGCAGAGGTGTTGCAGAATATTTCTTCAATCTCAAGAGAGAGAATTCCAGCATTCTGTAATCAAATTTGATATCAGAATTGGCGAATTCTGTGATGATCGTGGAGAAAAATATTATATTTCATTGAGATATTAACTATGTGGCACAATGGTTCAGATATTTTATCAGTACTCAACTTGACAATATTATTCGATATTTCGTCTATCCAAGCACTATATTTATTTTTAATGGGAATAAGAGGTAAATGCTCGGATCTTCTAGAGACATATTTAAAAGACCGACAACAATATGTAACACTAAACAAAGTCAATAGTGTACTAAAGAAAGTTACCTGTGGAGTCCCACAAGGGTCAGTCTTGGGACCTATGTTGTATTCCTTACATACACTAAATCTTAAAAAAGCCAAATTAAGGGCACGCTACTATATATTTGCAGACGACACCGTCCTTGTCTATGAAGGAAATAACCTCACTGAATTGGAGCATTTGGTGAATGATGATTTGAAACTTTATGCTGAGGCTCCTCAGTAATAAACTTAAAATAAATATCAATAAAACTGTCTTCATGTTGCTTAAAAACAAAAATATGGAAACCCAGGATTTGTTCATAAAAATTGGCCCTGAAGCGATTCAAAGAGTCGAATACACCAAATATCTGGGGCTGGTCATAGATGATAAATTGAATTGGCATGAACACTTAAATCATATTTCAAAAAAGGTAGTCCCTATGATTGGTGCCTTGTATAGATGTAACAGTTATCTAAATGCACAAAATAGACTCATGATTTACAATGCATACTTTCTGTCAGTTTTTCGCTATCTCATAACAACATGGGGTATATGTCGATCAACACAATTTAAGAAAATACAAACTCTTCAAAATAAAGTAGTGAAGTCTTTATTTCGATATAACTACAGAACACATACAGAAATAATATATAAGGATACAGGAATAATACCACTGGAACAAATATTGCAAATACACTTACAAAATCCAAAAGAATCAACAAAAATGTAATACTACAATTAACCTTAGCGAAACCCACACATATAAGACTAGAAACCACAGAAATTTTTACCTATCAAATGTAAGAACGAATTTAGCTCTCAATGATCCCATTTACAGATGCCTAGAAACTTACAACCAATTGCCAAATCCTGTGAAGGACAAAGATAATATATCAGGGGCGACTATTTGAAGGGGGCTAAGGAGGCTAAGCCGCATCCTCAATATTCTGTGTATCACTACTATACTATATTAAATAGTCAGCATTCAGCATATTCATATTAATCAAAATCATATTATTTTATGCACCTACCTTCCTTTCAACCTACATTATATAATATAATTTATTAATAATTACGATAGAAGGTATTTACATTTTGTGAATAATGCACACTACAACTGATATTTCTGTTATTCACGACTTCTAATAGAATAAACTTTTTACTTTTTCAAAACGATATATTTGACAATTCTATATAAATCAATCTGACAATCTCACAACCACCTTTGTTACTCATAGTGTATCCTAAATCAACCCAACAAATTCAATTCTAACATCCTCCCCCCGTTTCAATTTGCGAAGTGAATTGAAAATTAAAAAATTGTAACTAATCAAAACCAAAACGTTGCGGTTTCTTGACGCTTCTTCCAACTCTCGTCACAGTGGTGACACCATAATCAGTGCTGCACTTGCTCGACATATTCTCCTCTGTGTCGTTTCCTTCAGTAACTTCCTCTTTTGTCTTGTTTCCCTTTTGATTAGAGCTCTCCAATTCTTTTGTTTCCTGAATCCCAATCTCCAAAGGAAACTACTCTTGGTTTTCCATCTTTACCCGAATATATTTCCACAATTCTTGCAAATGACCAATCTATTCTTTTAACATTATCGGCGCCAACGTAGACGATGTCCCCAACTGTCAATCTACCCTGTCTCTTCCGACCAGTGTTCGCTAAGTTCGCTAAATACTCTTTTCGGAATCGACTTCGAAAATCATCCCGTAATTTCTGTATGTATCGGTGACGTCTTATCAGGCTGTTTCTATCTATGTCATGAAATTCTGGCAATTTGTTCGTTTTCAGGTCCATAATGAACATTGAAGGGCTCAAAGGCATCAAAACATCATCTTCTGAAAAATATGTCAGTGGACGAGCATTTATGATTGCTTCACAATCACATAAGAGGGTATTCCATTCTTCGTAGGTTACAGTTGCTTTCCCAAGATTTCTTCGCAACAGTTCTTTTACCATCCTAATTATCCTCTCCCACCATCCTCCGGGATCAAATAGTTTATGAGCAACTGATAATAACCCTCTCTTTGTCATAGGACAACTATCTATTTTATTCAATGAGCTAATATCACAGAAAAGTGTATCTTCGTCAACATTCCATGATAAACCTAATACCCCAACTATAATTTCAATTGAATGAGTACTCGATACTTCAGAACTTGAACTTTCCTCATTATGATTATGAACCCATCCTCTCAGATTGAACTTTGCTGAACTCATCAGAAAAATACTATTATCGATAAACTGTAACTCTACTTCATTTCTAACACTTGAGACACAATTATCCACATAAAAAGAATCTTTCAATTTTTCTGCAGTCTCTTTCAAAAATGTCCGTGCCCTATCCAAATGATATGATATGGTGGCTGAAAGAAGAGGACTAGATTTGACACCACATACAACCCTACAATGTCTATATATTTTCATTTCTTCTTTTGAGTAATCCTTCCACCACAAAAATCGTAAATAGTCCCTATCTTCTTGCTTGATACCAATTTGCAAAAATGCTTTTTCGATATCAGAAATGACACCAGTATATCTACCACATGAACGTTGTGATCCTGAATCTAAAAGTGCTCTAACAATTTTCTCTTGACCTTCGTTGACGACTCTAACAATGATAGTTTGTAATAATAACAAATGCGAATTATGACTTGCTAGAACCGTGTCTATTTTACTATCTGAAGGTGGATCTCCAATACTCAAGGCACTTTCAACCTTTTTATTTTCTTTCTTTTCAGAATCATTCCTTTTGGTGATTAAGTCAGGACATATAATAGTGTAATGCTTTTTGGAACATATCAATCATTTCACGAAGGTTTTACAATTCTTTATGGCATGATTTTGTTTTAAACAGGCGAAACAACCTCTTTTTTGGATAACACATTCTTTTTTCTGATCAAGAGAAAATGACTGTGCCTTTATGCATTCCTGGCTTAAATGTGACTTATCACAAAATAAACAATTTGGAATTTTCTTTTTGATTGTTCCTGTTTCTTTTCCGTTTCCTGAATATAGGAATGCTGCAGTATATGGTCTACAACTCTCATCTTGTTTCTTTTGTTTGGTTATTATATCTTCATTGTCTAATTCGTCATCGTCGTGGATTTTTCTATATTGCCCCCAAAAGCCAATCCAATTCTTGATGTTTCCGTCGAATTTTCTCAACTCAATCTTTGGCAGATTGAATTTTCTTCTATTCCGCTCATTGCTACCACTACCTTCTTTACTGTGTATATCGCCATCAAATACTCGAAGAAGATTCTCACATTTACATTGGAATTCGAAATATTTATCTCTGTATGTTTGTATATCTTGATATTCTCGATCCAAATCGTCTGCAAGTGCGTCGGAAAACAAATAATCCCTCAAATTCTCATCTACACTTGCAAGTCTCGCAGCCGAATCTTCTAAATTCTTCAGAACGGACTCTAATTGGTATCTTTCAACGCATTGTCCTTTTTTGATTTCTTCATCCAGGAAATTGATCTTGTCACAAACGACAGTAACTTGTCTTCGTAAGAACCACCTTTCTTTCTTAACTGATTCCATTGCAGGGTCCTGTCACGGTCGCCAAAATGTGAATAACGCAGACTACAACTGATATTTCTGTTATTCACGACTTCTAATAGAATAAACTTTTTACTTTTTCAAAACGATATATTTGACAATTCTATATAAATCAATCTGACAATCTCACAACCACCTTTGTTACTCATAGTGTATCCTAAATCAACCCAACAAATTCAATTCTAACACATTTACTGCTTACTGCATTTCATTCATTTAAAGATTTCATTTCAACAGTGGCAACGCTGCAGAGGCTTAAAAAGGTATATTTTCAACGTTCATTATGCCTGCCACAGAAAATCAAACAACGGTGCGAATACTGCGAATGAATACTTTATTGCAATAGAAAAGGAAAACACATGTAAATGGCAATACCGATTGAACCTAGCTGCTCGGTCAAAGCATACGATATTCGACCTTATTTATTCTATCACAGTACACGTAGCAAGCACGTGAAGACCGAAGCGTGATTAATCAGTTTGTTTTGAATTTTATGCCGGTGCCGTGATCTTTAATTTATTTTGCTCGCGTATTGTTTTTAAAACGAGTTCGGTTACTGAAGTTAATTTTAAAAATTTCAATGATGACTCAGTGGAATATTTGTTATCCCATAACTAGTGCACTAAGTTAAGAAGATAAAGTTTTAATAAAAACATTGCGACCTACCCCGGAATTAAACAATTTGGTGCAGCGTAACAAACAACAGAATCGCGGTTTTAATATCTGAAATTATGAGAGACATCCTTGGCTAACCGGATAACAGGTAAAAAATAAATTATTTTGTTGGCAGTGTTTACTTTTTACTAGGGAAAATGTCTGTTTGGGGCCGCTTAGGATTTGACGATTCAAAAAATTTATCACGTTGTCTGGAAAGGCACGAAAAATCCCAGGAACATGTGGTGTCGCGGATCAAATTTAAATTGCTTGGAAAACAAAACATAATTAATGTTATTGATACTTGCTGGGCAACAATTGATTAATTCCTCGATTAGGTAACAAATTCGTTAAGTAGGTAGGCAGGTACCTATTTTTTTGAAAGAAAAAAAAAATTGATGAATAGATGAATTGATTAATTGGCTGAGAAGAGTTTTTGTGAATATTGTGAATAGGAGTTGTAGGTCTCAAGGTAGACACTCGAAAGTGAAAACAACTTTTTTCCCAAAAAAATTAATATTTTAGGGTGCTTGTTCTACTTTGATTTTCCTTAAATTATAAGGCGGTTGACCTTGAAATCCTAAAAATTTTCGCCTATGGTATAGTTTTTAACACCTCTTGTAGCCTCCTTAAACAAACACCTCACGAGCCGCCACTGATATATATATATATATATATATATATATATATATATATATATATATATATATATATATATATATATATATATATATATATATATCAATATATATATATATATATATATATATATATATATATATATATATATATATATATATATATATATATATATATATATATTTATAGTTTGGTTTTTGATTATTATATCTAGTTTAATATCTGTTTATATCTTAAAAAACTTGACGTGTCATAATTGTTTTTTTTTTCAGAGTACTTGCATTCATTGTATTACTCTATTGAATGGATTTGTCCGTTACTTTGTTATAACACATTTTAACAATAAATGAGAAATAATTGACTTTGTTTTTTATCACTATTTTTATTTACTTGTCAAGAAAATGTAACATTTGATTGAAAATGTAGATTACTAGGAAACTGCTGTAGTTAAGAAAATAGTGATTGAAAACAAAGCAAATTGTTTCTCATTCGATGTTTCATTACTCTGCGTCTGCCATTTCGTCGTTTCATTTATTACTTTGAATATTTTCAAAGAATAAAGCCATCACGGATGTGACCCGCACGTGCTTCAAAGCAAACTATGACACGCATCAATGATCTTGCAATTTTTTAACTGCCCTATTCTATCATTGATAAGTTTGAGATATTATTAATAGGAAAAAATTGTTTCATTTATTGTAACATTAAAAAATAAAGATTTTTCAACGAAGCTCTAGTAGGTAAAGCAGAACGTGTAATAGTTTCTCTTAATGTTTCTGACTATAATTAACAAGCCGCTTGGAAAAGGATAACCGATCGTTATGAAGACACTAATGCAATAATTTTCCACCATTCTTCTGTCTTATTTGAAGCCCCAGCATTGGGTAAAATCCGAAGCGCTGATCGAAATTTTGTACACCACTTCCCAAAATTTAAGAACTTCCTGCTTTTTCTAGGAAGTACTTCGTACTTTCCTGGGAATGCCCTTTATTTCTTCTGCAATTCATTGTACTTCATCTGCATTTCTTTGTACGTCCTCTAAACTTTTACTTCGTTTTAACTTTCCGTACTACCAAAGCTCTTCATTTACTTTATCTGTCTATGAATATATTTCCTGACTACTCGTTCCCTTCAATAATTACTATGTTTTCAAGTTTTCAGAAGAAATGGCAAGGCATTTCTCATTGAATTTATTTAAAAACAAACTAATTTTTCGAATTTGCATTATTCCATTTGAAATTTCAAGTAATAAATCAAATATATGTCTAGGGTTTTGCCCGGTCCTTACCTGCATCTTCAATTTTTTGAATTTCAATAATGTCCTAAAAAACACTCTTATTATGCCATGAATCAAAGAAAAAGTATTGTGAAACTTTCGTCGAAAGTAATTAAAATCAGAAAGATGTTAGTTCAGTGAAACCATGAAAATTCTGAATTTTTCTACAGAATCTATCATAAATACGTGGCTACTTATTTTTCCAATTTCTGACTTTAGAAATTTGATTTTGTATTTTTAATTTTGTTTCCTTTCAATAACTCGTCCGTTATACGATGTTTCGATTTAATACGCTACATATTATTTATCATTTCTCACACTTCAAGGTTTCTTGCCGAAGGGCTAATGCATAATACTGACTGTTCAGATGCCCGAACTTATCAAAATTTTTCTTCGATTTCCTTGTCGGAATTTTTGGCATCAAAAAATTTGTTTTTTATTGGTTTGTATATAATTGTGTCTTTTCAGTCGTAGCTGAAGTAAATTGAAATTTGACATGGCATGAAAATATATCAATCATTGGTCAATGAGGCCCTCAGTATGAATATGAATACCTCTTTGTATATCAATCCGTATCAAAACATACCAAAGGCAAATAATGATAGACTTTAGTCAGTATCTAAGTTTGAATTCATTGTAATCCAAGCTCACCCAACAACACCGACAATACAAGGACTGAGGACTCTGACGTCAGAGTGGCGTGACGTAAGCATAGCGAGGTATAAGTGAATTCAGATTCACCGCTTAACCCTACTTTTTCAGTGTTTGTTTACTTCCTCACAGGAGCGACGTGGGTTTTTCTCCCTTGTTTTTTTTTGTGATTTGTTGTAACAGGATTAATTAGTGTCCTATTTTTGTGTAGTGGTAGTGGTGTGTCACCGAAACGAAATATTTATAATGTTGCTGTGTATCGGGATGCCGCGGTAACTATAAAAATGGACCAAAACTACACCTTTTCCGTTTTCCAACGGATGAAGTGATGTGTGCTAAATGGGTGGCAGCTATTCGCCGGGAAAATTTTTCTCCATCGAAGTTCTCTAGGGTCTGTGAATTACATTTTGCCAAGGAAAATATAATCACTTGTTCTACTGCAACGGATTCCAGAACCGGCGAATATATAACTGTTAGTTTAAAATTCCTAGACTAAAACACGATGCTGTGCCCACCAAACTGCCAACTTGTCCTTTTTATTTATCAAAAACAATTAAATTTCGCCTTAGTCGTGATGAAAAACTACGCGAATTAGAATATGAAAGTTTTGCGAATGCAATTAGAAATAGTAAGATCGAATTTGAAGCTTGTGAAAAAAGATCTTCATATTATGATTTTGAACAGTTTCTTAATGTTTCAAACTCATTTCAACTGCCTAAAGGCTGGTTCAAAATAAATGATACTAGTAAAGTCACATTATTCAGATTGAAATATTCTCCCGGGCCTGTAATGATGTGTTCATTGTTCAATGATGAGTTCATTGTCGAAGATAATTTCAACCTTATTAAAAGTTTCAGTCGCGGAAAATTGCTTTATCCCAAAGACGTTATCGTACGAATAGTTTTATATGCATACTTATATAATATTTAACAAAATTTTAGATGATTTCGAGGAAACTTTTTCAACAGTTCATAATAAACGGGCATTTCTTACTCAATATATTTTGAAATTTCTCTCAGAAAACGACCATCTACATAATGATAGTAAATGTAATATTTATACAATTCATGGAGATTGCAAAAATTGTGATTACCTGTACAGTAAATACACTCGTTAAAAATTACTGTGGAAAATTAAACGACCGATTGGCGTCATGCAAAATTCGCAAATTGAATACTTTGGTTACATAAGTTTTGGTAGTAATGGTATTTGCTTTGAAATTTCGTTTTTCCATAATAAAATAGAATGGGGTACAAAGAAGGGCTCAGTTGACGACTGGTACCCTCTTTAAACAGAAAGGCCTTCAAAAGTTTCAAAAAACCTATTGCTTTAGCGGTTCGCGTTATCCAACGCACAACGATGTGACTTCGGGTCGGCCTCCCTGTTGTGACGTCACTCGGCAGTCTCGGGTCCTTATATTCTCGGTGTTGTTGGCTCACCTCGGTGAGAAAAAATAATATTATATGATGTTGATTTTCAATTAAATCTGTACGGCACGTAATTATCGCATATCTGTGTGGAAATAAGATATTTAATGACAATTAACGATTGTAAATTCAAACTACCAAAATGTTTATATGTTGTAAATTGTTGCATCCGCTTTTTATTGCAGGAACTTGCATTCGGTCAAGATGGAAAGAAGTGAGGATGTTAATAGTGAAACTGAATGTACCAAGAACGACAGAAAAGGCGTAAGTGAGATGCTCTCCCCAATACAGATGGAAACGAACTCGCCAAGATGTGACGATCCGATGAACTTGGATGGTATCCGTTCGAAACTGGAGAACCACAAATGTTACTCATGTCACTTATGTGATTTCAGTTCGTCATATAAGAGTTCTCTTACACTGCATATAGAATCAGTTCACTTGAAAGTCAAAAATCTCAAATGCCACTTATGCGATTACAGTTCACCATATAAGGGAAGTCTTAAATCCCATATGGAATTCATTCACTTGAAACTAAAAAACCACAAATGTCACTTATGCGACTACAGTTTTTCACATAAGCATCTACTTCAAGATCATATAAACGCGGTTCACTTAAAACTTAAAGCTCATAAATGTGACATATGCGATTATAGTGCGACAAGAAAATGGAACCTTCGAAGCCATATAAAATCTATTCACTTAAAACTGAAAGATTACAAATGTCACTTATGCGATTATAGTGCGACAATAAAACGGAACCTTCAAGATCATATAAACGCGACTCACTTGAAACTTAAAGATTTTGAATGTGACATGTGCGATTATAGTACGATATCAAAAGGGCACCTTCAAAGGCATATAAAATATATTCACTTGAAACTGAAAGATTACAAATGTCACTTATGCGATTATAGTGCGACAATAAAACAGGACCTTCAAAGGCATATGTATATTCACTTAAAACTGAAAGATTACAAATGTCACTTATGCGATTATAGTGCGACATTAAAACGGAACCTTCAAAGGCATATAGAATCTATTCACTTGAAACTAAAAAATCACAAATGTCACTTATGCGACTACAGTTTTTCACATAACAATCAACTTCGAGATCATATAAACGCGATTCACTTGAAACTTGAACCTTTTGAATGTGACATGTGCGATTATAGTACGGTATCAAAAGGGAACCTTCAAATGCATATAAAATCTATTCACTTGAAACTGAAAGATTACAAATGTCACTTATGCGATTATAGTGCGACATTAAAACGGAACCTTCAAAGGCATATAGAATCTATTCACTTGAAACTAAAAAATCACAAATGTCACTGATGCAGCTACAGTTTTTCACATAAGCATCAACTTCAATATCATATAAACGCGGTTCACTTGAAACATAAGGGACATTTATGAGCTTTGAGCTCATAAATGTTTCATGATTTTTGTATGTTCAAATATAGTCCCGCTTATACTATCTTTTTTTTTGCGATTCTAGACGGCACACGAATGAGGTCGAGAAGCGACATTAAATAGTCAACTTTTTTGTTCACCATGTACAAAGAGAGTATTGTGGCTATTGTATCGACGACGGCGACGACGTTTACAAAAGCAAAGAATATCATTATGAGAAGGACTATTGTATGAGCATTATATACTTTGTTTCAAGACAACGTTATGCGTACATCTCGACAGGCATGTTTCGTGGAATCTTGTCCTTATATATTGCTAGCGTTTTGTCCCATAGAATTGGCTTAGCTTCTACCAAAGTAATTAAGAATTCTGTGTCAATATTCATATTATCTGCCATCTCGACACTATTTATAAACCAAAATAAACAAAACCTCTTAAAAAAACTGATTTCCAATCGAGCAACTGTACGACTGCCGCACGACACGTGTGAAAACTTGCGTAGTGTAATGTCCCATATATCGGCCGACTGTCTGTCTTGTATGCGAAAGTTCGCATACTATATAATACAAAAGTCATCGGCACCCGATATCGGTCCTTAGGACGAGGAGCGGGTGAATGTTGTACAGTAACATCCCGCGACGTTGCCAGTTGTTGTAGGCACTTTAAATGGTGGGAATATTTGAAAGCCATTCTTTCTTATCGTAAAAATCGAAACAGATTATGCGTGTCAATGAGCAAGACTACAAACTTTTGGATTATTTGTTTTTGTAATCACTGATTTAAGCAGTCTCTAACAATAATTAATAATATGAAAGTTTCATTTCCTTTCAACCATGTCTTTTTTTTATTATGCCAGAGTTTTGTTTCAAATAAAACGCGTTAAGGTTATAGGTAACACATATTAGGTACCTACTAAAATCTTAAAATAATGTAATCGTTCCTCTAATTCTCTTACAAAGCTAATAATGAATTATAATAATTATTATTAGGTACTTGCTTTTAGGAATTAAAAAACACCAAGCCTCCTCCACACACCGTCGCTGCCAAAAAAAAGGGGGACAGCCGTATTTTACAGATTTATATTTAGGTTTTTTTGAGGGGCAAATTGAATTTCATATTTGAATGTAAAAGTTAAAATTTTTGTTATACCTAGTCTAGTAGGAAAAGGCAATATTTTGTGTCCAAGTTTTTTTTTGTCAAAGAAAATTCAAAAAGAGCTTGAAACATATGGGTATTTATTAAGGTAAAGAAAAACAACAAAATATTATATCGGTAGTAGGTATATTATTATTTATACTTAAACATGTATAAAAACTGTCTACATTCGTGGTTTAAAATCATTGTTGTTTTTAACAACAACAAAATATGTAGCAAAATTTATTTATGTACTCATAACATTTAAGGAATTGCCTTTGATGGTTTTGTTATATTATTTTTAATTCCTTTTTTTTGGTTTTTTTCGTGGAAAAAAATGACATCTTTTCTACAGTTTTTTTATTGGGTGGTCCCCCTAAAATTATTCTAGGTAGGTATCAGAATATTCTCAAAATTGTATGTTACATCAACAATGTTTAATTTTTTTACGTACCCCTTGTTTTATATGATCTATTACATGAATAATACACAGTTTGCTGATTTTGTTGGTTGTGACGAATATATTCCAAATTGTTTGCTTTACCAGTCTGATCAAGCCAACATTCGAATTCTAAAATATGAAATAATAAGCACATAAAAATAATAAGTATAATGAGCGCAAACTATAACATTCCTTCTAGAGTTTTGAAACTAATTAAGTACTTCTTTATTCACAACTTTATTATGTGCTGTTTCTAGATAGCATCTTAATTCAGCTACAAATCTGTAAGACGTATTATTGTCTTTTTCCAGGCACTTGCTATTAAAACGAGAATTTTCGTAGGAAACTATATATTTTTTCTTGTTTGTTATTAACTTTTTTTAGGTATCGATTTAGACTACTTTGGCTGCAGAAAATTTTCGAACTAATTTTGCAGGCGACAGGCATTTTAAGAATACTTTAAAAAGATACGCTCTTTACAAAAACTGAAACCACTAAGAGCTTAAAAGATAAAGACAACTTAAACATCAACTCGGGAACTGATCACCGAGATGCATAATAAAACAGTAAAATGCTAAAATGACAAGCAAAACAAAATTTGAAAATTAGGTAAGGTTCCGTTAAGTTACACTACCCGCTGCACATAAGGCAACGTCGCGGGATTTTATTGTAAGAACCTGCTCTATGGGACAAAACGGTAGCAATATATAAGGACAAGATTCCACGAAACATGCCTGTCCAGATGTACGCATAACGTTGTCTTGAAGCAAAGTATATAATGCTCATACAATAGTCCTTCTCATAATGATATTCTTTGCTTCTGTAAACGTCGTCGCCTTCGTCGATACAATAGCCACAATACTCTTTTTGTACATTGTGGAAAAAAAGTTGACTATTTAATGTCGCGTCTCGACCTCATTTGCACCAAATCGGACGATAACAGGCTACATGTGAAAGTTTGTTGGTACACGTCGATATCGGCCGATTCTTAACCGATACGTGCGTAACCGCCCTAAGAGTCTATTATGCATATATCTGTTTTTCTATTTCTTTCTTTATTGTTCTTTGTAATTGGGTGTAAACCTGTTGAGAATAAATGTATTGGTATTATATTATTATTATTATTAGATAGTAGTTACTGCAAGTAATTCATTATAGCGGCGTTTTGTTGACATTTTCTTAGGAAATTTTTTCTAAGTGTGAAATGTGGAAATTGTAGATTTGCTAGATTATCTGAACTCAGATTTGTCCTTTTCAGTCCAAAATTAGTATGTAGGCAATAAAAAATTTTCAATTTCCAGATTTTATCAAATAATTACCGACGTCGTAAGTTCTTGTTTTTTTTCCTAAAATATTTTGGAATATACATTTAATTTTGCTTAAAATTGAAGTTCCTAAAAATTGTTATAACCTAAGAGAAATAGATTTATTTCAAGAAAACACAAGTATTCCTGCTAACCATATCCTTATGTGTCCAAAAGGAATTAGATTAAATGACTCACAACTTATGCTTTTAAAATATTTGAATAAAATATACTTTTCTTAGATACAGATTCCATAAACAGTTATTTACCTATTCAAATGTTATTGGTCTTTATTGTATTGATGAGAATTGAAATATTTGTTTTTGATGGAATAAATATATAAGCAAAAATTTAGATGTATTTGCCTTAGTTAATCGTTGATCCATGGATAGCGTTTATTTTGGGAAGACAAAACTAGGCAACTGATGTTGCGTTGGATGGGAACCACAAAATACCTAATAATCGCAGGTAAAAAGAAAAAGTGCAGAGATTGTCAAAGTTCAACAAAACAAAATGACTGTGATTGGCGTTCAACCTATTATGGTGGATTGCCGTATTCTGTAGTTTTATTTTATCAAATATATTGTGGTGCATGTAGACCAGTAGGTCAGTGTCAAGACGTTAAGAATGTTCTTGTATTTGATATTAGATTGTAAACATACTGAAAGTGTTTAGCTAGCCAAAGTTGAAACGATGATGTTATGCATAGACTTGTATATAAACAGGTGCATAACATAATATCACGCTGCCCGAGGATTTGGCGAGAGTTCTAGAGTCTACTATAAATAAAGACTAAGTACAAGATGAACCTGTGTATTATTTCGTAACCAGGACCAGTCATTACAATATTATCAATCTCGCTGTTATTAAGAAAATAATAACGGTTTTCAAAATCCTAATTCATGAGATAGATACAGAACTCCTATGATTTTATAGTATTTCCCATCCTGAGGCTTTTACAGACTCCTCTAACCTCAGGAGCTCTAATCAGGAGTTATACTATATACATACCATAAAAACCATATAAACATACCATAAAACCCCAGGATAGGATTTTTGGATGACACTCCAGAAGTGGAAGAAAAACCAGCAGAAGAAGAATATATCCAAAGACAAGACAAGGGTTTCCTAAACAATTTACCCAAATGGCCTTGTATTACTAAAAAAATGAGTTTAGCCTTTTCTTTGAGTTTGCTCGGGAATACCTTCGGAAATGAGGATTTCAGTTGATAGATTTAAGATTTTATCCATTTACTGAATAGATAGAATAAAAAAAGTGTTTGGTCTATTCATTTATCGTCTCTTTCTTAAGTTACGAAAAAGTTATTTAATTTTCACTTGTATATTATTTGTTGATTTTACCTTAGATACCTGCTATAAATATACTCATTATGCCCTAGGGCGTAATGAGCGGGCATAAAGGATCATAACGCCCGCTAAACTACAAGAAATGAAGCAATTTTCATTGATTAAATACTTCATAATCCTTGTCGTATACGACTCTGGATTTCTCCGGCAATTAATTATTCGCAGCTTTGACTGCATTTTCTATGATATTCTTGGGTAAATTCATTTTCATTTCCATTATTTCTATAAGACTACACAAAGAAAGCAGCAAATGGCATTCACTAAGTATGATACAAAAATATTCACAAACGTAAAAATATCACCAAATTACATTCCTACTATGAGAAGGAAAATGGAAAGTATAGGAGCAATGAACCGATTCTAAAATCGATTTTTCATTATAATAAAATAATTTTTTAGTGTCTAAACACCACCTCGTTAATTCTTCTTCTTCGGAAAGTATTAATAATGTTCCACATAACAAAAAAATAAATATTCGGAGGAGGTTGATCTGTACGAAAAAGAAGAAAAAAATATCAAAAAGAGGTGTTTGTAAGCCCAGTCATGAAGAAGTAAAAAAATTGCATTCAATTTGACATCAAAAAATGTATAAATAAATTATGATTTATTAGACAATCCAATAACCTTGGTATTTTTTTTGCCTTGTTAAATATTGATATTTCCTTATAAAAATAGATATAGGTCAAAATAAAATATTATTTTCCTAGTTTCTACTTTGATGAAAGTGAGAATTAGAGTTTTCTTAACCATTCCTTTTTTAAAAAATCTCAGTTAACCAGAAAATCTGCAGAATTTGAAAAAAGGAAATACCTATATTAATTCAATTTTCTTGAAAACTCACATTTTCAAGAGTAAATCGACAATCCAAAAAATTTCGTTAAACCTGTATAACCAATATTTTCAATTTAACAGATTAACAAGTTGGAATAACCGTAAAACAGTTCTCTCAACTTTCTTAGTATCGCAATGTCGTTACGATTTAGTAAATGCTGCCGAATATCAAATTATCTCAGTTAATTGCCTAGGAACAACCAATTACAATGCGTTTGAATTGAAATAATTCAATTTTTTTGTCGAAAGAAAGCAACTATTATTTTTAAACTTTGGCGCCAACGGATCCTAATCTCGGTCGTTTTCGATTGGTCAGGATGAGGATCATCTGTGATTTGCAGCAGCACTCAGTGTTGCCAACTCGGTGTATTTTTCACCAAAACTGGAGGATTTCAGTGTGCCAAAGAGAATTTTAAGATGAGTTTGAGGAGTGTCTCAAAGCTGGTGTATTTCTGATTTCATTTGGAGAATATCTAGTGAAATTGAAAACGATGCTGGCGCTTGCAGCGGCAGGAGGAGACGCCACGCCAACTACTATTGTAGTTGGTGCTTTTGCTTGCTGCGACCGTTGGAACGTTGGAAATTGTATTGTGTAAGTATCAACAGGCAACACCGCGCGTCAATTCCAGCATTTCCAACAGTGCCAACATCCGAGCTTCAACTTCCCTTGAACATAACACATAACCCAACTTTTATCTGTTTTCTAGTTCTAACAGTTCCTTAAAAAATATTATTATTAGAGAGATATCGGTGAAACGAATAGCGCATGTCAACGTTATTAACGTCCTGCGGTATTGGTTTTACGTCAAGCGGTATTTTACTTTTATTTTACAGTTATCGGCAGCGATGTTTTACCGTGCCCTAATTCACAGAACCCGCGCTATTCGAAAATGTGACTTAACCTTTTAACCTAGCTTTATGCTTTATTATTATATTATCTTTTGTTTGTCTTGTGAGTTTTTATGTTTTTAATTGAATTTGTGCGTTTGCCTCAGCCATATCCGAGGTTTTTTGAATTATTATTGTTCCAATAAAAGACGAAAATTATATTTGTTATATAGATTCATTTTATTTTCAATCCTTTTTCCTAACTTCCACTAGAATTTCTGCAATGGATGAAGATCTTGAAGTGATAATTATTGGTGGTGAAAATGATTAGACATTGAAGCCGCTATTTTGATGAACATTTTATTATAAGGGATCAACAAGATATTGATGCCCAACAGAGTTTTTCGTTACACGAAGTTCCAGATGAAGACTGTAAATTTTTGTTTAGGTTTGAAAAGATGATATTTACAGATTGTATCATGCTCTACAGATCCCAGAGTTTATATTTTATTAATTTACCATTACTTAAAAATCAAATGAAGGAATTAAAACAGTCGTACGTTTATATTAGTAGTAAGTACAAGAAAACAACAAAGTTACATAACTTTCAAATTAAAAAAAAAGGCTGCGCATGCCTGGCATGTTAATTTGTTAGGCGCTATTTCAAATACCGTCTGTCTTTATGCTCCGTAAATTAGGGCTGGCGGTAACGTTATTTAGGGACGTTGCGTTAAGAATCGAATCGCGCATAGGTTAAATGTCAAAATACGTATGCTCTAATACTGCCTGACGCTACTTGGGTTACCGATATCTCTCTATGAAGAAGTTGTATGAATGTATTTTATTTTTGTTCTCAGAATAAGACATTATCTTTATAGTTTCCTTGTAAACAATTGTTTTTTTTTTAATAAATATTTTTAATATTCTCTTTTGTGTCAAATTTCTATAGTACTTGTTTATTCAAAACAAACTGAAATAGGGCAAGTGCATATAACCGATTTTTTGCACTAATGAGCAACCCTGGGGTAAAACAAGGTATTTTATTTTTGCAGTTTTACACCCTTCCCCTTAATTCTAACACTTAATATTTAAAACCCGCTTAGCGAATTTTAAATATAACCCCTCTTTCCAGCTAAGCCCTAAGGAATTACGACATGTGTCCGTGACCTTATGTTAATCAGATCCATTTTTAATGATGTATTTTGAATCTCAAATTTGGTGAAATCTGGTGAATTTTTAGGTTACGATTTGAGAATTCTGAAATTTTATAGTTGGCAACACTGCGACCCATCACTACTTCAAGTTCAAGCTATATTAATTTAAATATATAGCCAGCGTTGTTCGGTTCCTTGAATTTTCGAAGTCGAATATATATGTAAATCGTCAATTTTCGGCCGTCTCGGAGAGACTGTTTCGTTATAATACTCTATACTACATAATTAACAAACCATATATATCTGTAGTGACATCAGCTTATCAGTGGATTACAACAAATTTTATAATGTCTTCTACCCTTCTAGTTAAAAATGTTGATACTTCAAACCCTGATGAATCTGAATCATTCAATTCTGTAAAGCAAGAAATAGATGAAATTGTTGATGTTAGAAATGAACCCATTTTGGAAGAAAGTATACCAGATGAATTCTATATGGAAGAAAGTAAATGTATCATTGATCAAATTATTGATGAAAATGGCAAGGTTTGGTCTAAGGATGATTTCTTAACAACTTGGTAAGATTATTATTAAACCATTATTTCTTACAATGGAGATAATTTATTGTACCTACCCCATGAACACTTGTCAAGTTATCGATAGTTATGTGAGTTTTTACCAGTTGTTATACCTGATTAGAGAAGACTTTATTCATGCTTCATACAATATTATGTATGTATGGTATACTATATGTATTTGCATATGTTAGCTAAGTAGGTATCATAATCTAAAAATGGAAAATTCAACTAAAAATCATATACTAAGATTCAGAACTTCCAAATTCTTGAGCCTTGATTTGAAATTACTCAATAATAACTTTTCTACGATCATAACACCGTACTGCTCTTTTCTAACTGTTTTTAAGTAAACAACAAGGTACATTGTATGTCTTCAATTTCATTGCCTTACCTAATAACACAATGAAATCATAGTAATATAATTATGCAATTTATCACATCTCCCATGGAATGTCAAATTTCAAACATTCCTTAAGAGAATATTAGATGGCTAAAATAATTTCGCCATTATATTTTATAGCCTTATAAAAAAGATAGTGTATAACTAAGTACAGGTCTTTTGTCACTTTGGATAGTTGAACTATTTGAAAAAATACAGGGATTATCACCGGAATTATTATTCAGCCCCCTCTACAAAGCGAGATTTTTGAGTAACATGACGTGTTATAATAATAATAGTTCTTTATTTCAAAGTCATCCCAATACAACGGTAACATTGCAACAAAATGATACAGACATAGTGTCAAAATTTCACATGATTACAAGTTTGCCAGCATATACTCCTCAACACTATAGAGTTCCAACTTCATAAGTATATCATGTATCAGTTTTTTATTTGTTTTGAAGGTTATTTTCGTTTCATTGAATCTGGTAATTTATTATATTTTATCATAACATAGAAACAATTTTTTTCTTTCATAGTTACTTCAATCAATAAACAGTGTCTGCACCTAATACAAATGTCTTTAAAAATAGAGTTGACAGGGAACTAAAGGAAAACTCAGAACAAATGACTCATTACACTGTGTGAATTAGAATACTCTCATTAACTTTTATAATTTTGAAAAAGTAACAATAGCCTCATCGGTTTAACCGCCTGCTATTGTGAACATAATAATAATATCATGTATCAGTTTTTTATTTTTTTTAAAGTTATTCCTTTTCGTTTCATTGAACCTGGTAATTTATTATATTTTATCATAACATAGAAACAACTATATGTTGTGGATATATATAATTCAGTGATCTGGTGTTATAGAACTGTTTTTAATTATGCAGTCTTCGAATAATTCTCTATTTTTAAAAAAGTACAATAAACATTCCTGGATATAAACAGCATAAACAGTTAAAATTTTGTTTTCACAACTTTCTAAGTATGTCAGTTTCAGCATGATTCTCAAAACTCTTTTTTTGAATTATGAAGATTGAATTTAGGTTGGATGCTCCATAAAATATGAATCCATACCTAAATTTAGCTTCAAATGTAGCATGGTAAACTGGCTTTAAACCACTGAAATTAAAATATTTTGATGTAACTCTAAGACCATAATATACTTTATTCAAATTTTTACTCAATTCTATTTTATGTTTTTTTGCAAGATGAATGTTCGTCCATATGCAGACTCAAAATCTTGGTAGAATTGTCCAACGAAATTTGGTTCCCATTAAGGTTGTGATATCTAGAGTATTGTGCCCATAATGCTGAGTACAAAAAAGTAGTATATTTGTTTTTGCTCTATTCAGCAGTAGTTTATTGCTAGAAAACCAGTTGTCTAAGGCCATCAAATTATCTCCCTCTGAGTTTATAAGGTCCGTATACAATTGTGCTCTCACCAACATGCCCTGTGTTACGCCCAAGTCTACATATCTACAATTTGACTTAAGCTCATTACCATTTTTAAAAACATATACCATTTGTTTACGACCAGTAAAGTAGGATTTAACCCATAATAATGCATGTACCCTGATATCATAGCTCTCCAGTTTATTAAGTTGAATCTCTAAATCCAGACGATCATAGATTTTTGACAAACCCAAAAAACAAACCCAAAGCCAAGTCTCCAGCCTTCAGTCTTCCAGTATTCAATATATTATTTATATACCGAAATATTGCAGTCGGTGTGGATCAACCTTGTAGGTATCCATGTTGATTACTATTAATTAACTCACGTTCAATTAAAAATTTCATTATTCTGTTACATTTTACAGTTTCGAATAACTTTGAGAAAGACGGCAACAGGCTAATGGGTCGATAATTATCTACATCTTCTTCGTTTCCTTTTTTTATAGACAGGCTTCACGAGAGCTATCTTCAGATGTTCTAGAAAAATATTATATTTCATTGAGTTATTAACTATGTGGCACAATGGTTCAGATATTTTATCAGTACTCAACTTGACAATATTATTCGATATTTCGAATGCTATCCAAGCACTATATTTATTTTTAAGTTTTTTTATTATTTGTTGAATTTCTGCAACTATTATTGGTTGCAAAAATATTGTTTTATCATTGGACATTCTTATTTTAATTGGATCAATAGGTGTAATTTGTTCCCTTATGTTTTTTGCTGCATTAATAAAGACATTATTCATTTCATTTGGTATTTGATATGGATCTTTGTTTATTTTTATTTCATTAGTTTTTTGCTTAGTATTATTTATCCTTTGCTCTACATTCCATAATGCCCTATTTTTATCATCAGATGCTTTAATTTTTACATCATAACATTGATTTGTTTGGAATTACATATTCATTTAGTCTATTGAAATTTTATCAATATATTAGTTTAATTCAGTTGAAACTATTCATAATCTTAGGTCGTCGTCAACAAATTGTAATGAAAATACCATAGCTATATATATAAATATTATATATATATATATATATATATATATACATAATATATATATATATATATATATATATATATATATATATATATATATATATATATATATATATATATATATATATATATATATATATATATATATATTTTTTTTTTTTTCAGAATACTTGAATTCATTTTATTACTCTATTGAATGGATTTGTCCGTTACTTGGTTATAATACATTTTAACAATAAATGAGAAATAATTGACTTTGTTTTTTATCACTATTTTTATTTACTTGTCAAGAAAATGTAACATTTGATTGAAAATGTAGAGTACTAGGAAACTGCAGTCGTTAACAAAATACTGATTAAAAACAAAGCAAATTGTTTCTCATTCGATGTTTCATTACTCTGCCATTTTCAAGGAATAAAGACATCACGGATGTGACCCGCACGTGCTTCAAAGCAAACTATGACACGCATCTATGGTCTTGCAATTTTGTAATTGCCCTATCTCTATCATTGATAAGTTTGAGATATTATTAATAGAAAAAATTGTTTCATTCATTGTAACATTAAAAAATAAGGATTTTTCAACGAAGCTCTAGTAGGTAAAGCAGAACGTGTAATAGTTTCTCTTAATGTTTCTGACAATAATTAACAAGCCGCTTGGAAAAGGATAACCGGTTGTTATGAAGACACTAATCCAATAATTTTCCATCATTCTTCTGTCTTATTTGAAGCCTCAGCATTGGGTGAAATCCGAAGGGCTGATCGAAATTTTGTACACCACTTCCCAAAATTTAAGAACTTCCTGCATTTTCTAGGAAGTACTTCGTACTTCCCTGGGAATTCCCTGTATTTCTTCTGCACTTCATTGTACTTCATCTGCATTTCTTTGTACTTCGTTTTAACTTTCCGTACTACCTAAGCTCTTCCCTTACTATATCTGTCTATGAATATATTTCCTGACTACTCATTCCCTTCAATAATTACTATGTTTTAAAGTTTTCAGAAGAAATGGCAAGGCATTTCCATTGAATTTATGTTTTTTAAAACTAATTTTTCGAATTTGCATTATTCCATTTGAAATTTCAAGTAATGAATCAAATATATGTCTAGGGTTTTGTCCGGTCCTCACCTGCATCTTCATTTTTTTGAATTTCAACAATGTCTTAAAAAAAAAAACACTTTAATTTTGCCATGAATGAAAGAAAAAGTATTGTGAAAGTAGATGTAGTTCAGTGAAACCATAAAACCGAAGGGTTAATGCATAATACTGACTATCAGATGCCCGAACTTATCAAATTTTTCTTCGGTTTCCTTGTCGGAATTTTTGGCATCATTGTTTTTTATTGGTATGTATATAATTGTGTCTTTTCAGTCGTAGCTAAAGTAAATTGCAATTTGACACGGCATGAAAATATATCAATCATTGGCCAATGAGGCCCTCAATATGTATATGAATACCTCTTTTGTATGTCAATCCGTATCAAAACATACCAAAGGCAAATAATGGTAGACTTTAGTCAGTATCTAAGTTTGAATTTATTGCAATCCAAGCTAACCTCGATGAGAAAAAATAATATTATATGATGTTGATTTTAAATTCAATCAGTACGGCACGTAATTATCTGTGTGGAAATCAGATATTTAATGACAATTCACGAATGTAAATTCAAACTACTAAAATGTTTATATGTTGTTAATTGTTGCATCCTCTTTTTATTGCAGGAACTTGCTCTCGGTCAAGATGGAAAGAAGTGAGGATGTTAATAGTAAAACTGAATGTACCAAGAACAACAGAAAAGACGTAAGTGAGGTGCTCTCCCCAATACAGATGGAAACGAACTCGTCAAGATTTGACGATCCGATGAACTTGGATTGTATCCGTTCGAAACTGGAGAACCACGAATGTTACTCATGTCACTTATGTGATTTCAGTTCATCAAGGAAAGTAGCTCTTCAAACGCACATAAAGTTGGTCCATTTGAAAAATCAGAAATGCGATTACAGTACGTCACATAATGCGAACCATCAAAAACATATAAACCCGAAGAACTTGAAACAAAAAAGTTATCAATGTCACTTATGCAATTACATTCCATCACATAATGGAGATATAACAAAGCATATAAAATCAGTTCACTCGAAAATCAGAAATCATAAATGTCACTTATGCGATTTCAGTTCGTCATATAAGAGTTCTTTGAAAGTGCATATAGAATCAGTTCACTCGAACCTCAGATATTATAAATGTCACTTATGCGATTATAGTGCGACAATAAAACGGAAACTTCAAATCCATATAGAATCTATTCACTTGAAACTAAAAAATCACAAATGTCACTTATGCGACTACAGTTTTTCACATAAGCATCTACTTCAATATCATATAAACGCGGTTCACTTGAAACTTAAAGCTCATAAATGTGACATATGCGATTATAGTGCGACAAGAAAACGGAACCTTCGAAGCCATATAGAATCTATTCACTTGAAACTAAAAAATCACAAATGTCACTTATGCGACTACAGTTTTTCACGTAACAATCGACTTCGAGATCATATAAACGCGATTCACTTGAAACTTAAAGATTTTGAATGTGACATGTGCGATTATAGTGCGATATCAAAAGGGAACCTTCGAAGTCATATAAAATTTATTCACTTAAAACTGAAAGATTACAAATGCCACTTATGCGATTATAGTGCGAAATTAAAACGGAGCCTCCAAAGTCATATAAAATCTATTCACTTAAAACTGAAAGATTACAAATGTCACTTATGCGATTATAGTGCGACAGCAAAAGGGAGCCTTCAAAGCCATATAAAATCTATTCACTTGAAACTAAAAAATTATAAATGTCACTTATGCGACTACAGTTGTTCACGTAAGAATCTACTTCAAAATCATATAAACGCGATTCACTTGAAACTCAAAGTTCATAAATGTCCCTTCTGTCATTACAGTTCATCGCATAAAGTGAACCTTCGAAGCCATATAAAATCTATTCACTTTTAAAACTGACAGATCCCAAATGTCACGACGATTACAGCACTATGTGAAGCATAGTGCTACTATTTAAAACCAAGTGAAATCGGTTCACTCGAAACTCATAAATGTCACTTATGCGATTACGGTACGTCACTCAAAGGATGCATGTAAAATATATTAATTTCGAATACAAAATGTACCTATTATGCGATCACAGCTGGACACGAATAGAGGACTATTCAAAAGCATATGAAAATGGTCCTTTTGTAAATTAAATATTGTTAATGACTTTCATGTTTTTTGTATGTTCAAAAATAGTCCCGCTTATACTATAATTTTTTTTTGCGATTCTAGACAGCACACGAATGAGGTCGAGACGCGACATTAAATATTCAACTTTTTTGTTCACAATGTACAAAAAGAGTATTGTGGCCCTTGTATCGACGAAGGCGACGACGTTTACAAAAGCAAAGAATATCATTATGAGAAGGGCTATTGCATGAGCATTATTATTGCTACCGTTTTGTCCCATAGAACTGACTTAGGTTCTACCAAAGTAATTAAGAATTCTGTGTCAATATTCATATCATCTGCCATCTCGACAATATTTATAAACCAAAATAAACAAAACCTCTTGAAAAAACAGATTTCCAATCGAGCAACGACACATGTGAAAACTAGCATTAGTGGAATATCCCATATATCGGCCGACTGTGGGTCTTGTAGTGAGCGCGTCCGGCGTCAAACTGATATCGTCCGACACTTGTGAAAGTTCGGAAATTTGTGCAAAATGTGGAAATTGTAGATTTGCTAGCTTATCTGAACTCAGATTTATCTTTTTCATTCCAAAATTAGTATGTAGGTAATAAAAAAATTTCAATTTCCAGATTTTATCAAATAATTACTGACGTAAGTTCTTGTTTTTTTCCTAAAATATTTTGGAATGTACAATTAATATTGCTTAAAATTGAAGTTCCTAAAAATTGTTATAACCTAAAAGAAATAGATTTATTTCAAGAAAACACAATTATTCCTGTTAACCATATCCTTATGTGTCCTAAAGGAATTAGATCAAATGACTCACAACTTATGCTTTTAAAATATTTAAATAAAATATATTCTTCTTAGATACAGATTCCATAAAAAATTATTTACCAATTCAAATGTTATTAGTCTATATTGTATTGATGACAATTGAAATATTTGTTTTTGACGGAATAAATATATAAGCAGAAATTTAGATGTATTTGCCAGAGTTAATCGTTGATCCACGGATAGCGTTTATTATGGGAAGACAAAACTAGGCGACTGATGTTGGCGTTTGATGGAAACCACAAAATACCTAATAATCGCAGGTAAAAAGAAAAAGTGCATAGATTGTCCAAGTTCATCAAAACAAAATGACTGTGATTGGCGTTCAACCTATTATGGTAGATTGCCGTATTCTGTAGTTTTATTTTATCAAATATATTATCAATCTCGATCTTATTAAGAAAATAATAACGGTTTTAAAAATCCTTGAATCCTAATTCACGAGATAGATACAGAACTCCTGGGATTTTATAGTATTTCCCATCCTGGGACTTTTACAGACTCCTCAAAGCTCAGGAGCTATAATCATGAGTTATACTGTATACATCAAAAACCTAGAACTTTGGAAATACCATAAAACCCCAGGATTGTATTTTTGGATGATACTCCAGAAGTCGAGGAAAAACCAGCAGAAGAAGAACATATCCAAGGACAAGACAGGTTTTCCTAAACAATTTACCGAAATGGCCTTGTATTACTAAAATAATGAGTTTAGCTACCTTTTCTCTGAGTTTGCTCGGGAATACCTTCGGAAATGAGGATTTCAGTTGATAGATTTAAGATTTTATCCATTTACTGAATAGATTCATTTGCGAACCTCCACATCTCATCCAGATTGATTTAGATGAATGAAATTTTACACATAATTACAATTTATTACACCTATTCCCGAATTTATTACAGTTGCAGAACTCAAGTTATGAGGTTGTGATGTAGAATTAGTCTAAAGCGGCACCACACTAATACCATATCAATTATTTTTGGTTCAGAACTTTTCTGTGATTAATTAAAACCATTTCCGGCCTCATTACAATGTAGCGCATCGAAAAAATATATAAACACATAAACGTACGAATAAGCTGCAGGTAAAACACGAAAAAGAAAAGAAAGAAGAGTGGGGTAGTGTAATTATCGATAAGAATTTTCACGAGACAAAAACTTAGGGAATTATCGAAAATATGATAGAATTACAGGGTTTTTAATTGCCCACTAACAACAACCATGGTTATTACTCAGAAATCATAGTTAAGACTGAACTGTGCTGCTTATATATTTATTATGATAAGAAGCAAGGTTTAGATTACTTTGTCAGTTTCCAATCTGTACTATTTAATTATTGGAATTATTTTTGGGGCAGCTCGTCTAGTTCTGACGAATTTTTTTTCATTCAAGAAAAAGTTTGAAGATAATATGCTGGATGGGCTTTCGAGAATCCTACCGCGAAGTTTTTAGATCCAGCAGAATAAAAAAAGTGTTTGGTCTATTCATTTATCGTCTTTTTCTCTTCCTCAAGTTATGAAAAAGTTATTTAATTTTCACTAGTATATTATTTGTTGATTTTACCTTAGATACCTGCTATAAATACACTCATTATGCCCTAGGGCGTAATGAGCGGGCATAATGGATCATAACGCCCGCTAATTGTACGAGGAGAAATGAAGCAACTTTCATTGATTAAATACTTCATAATCCTTGTCGTATACGACTCTGGATTTCTCCGGCAATGAATTATTCGCAGCTTTGGCTGCATTTTCTATGATATTCTTGGGTAAATTCATTTTCATTTCCATTATTTCTATAAGACTACACAAAGAAAGCAGCAAATGGCATTCACTAAGTATGATACAAAAATATTCACAAACGTAAAAATATCAACAAATTACATTCCTACTATGAGAAGGAAAATGGAAAGTATAGGAGCAATGAACCGATTCTAAAATCGATTTTTCATTATAATAAAATAATATTTTAGTGTCTAAACACCACCTCGTTAATTCTTCTTCTTCGGAAAGTATTAATGTTCCACATAATAAAAAAATAAATATTCAGAGGAGGTTGATCTGTACGAAAAAGAAGAAAAAAATATCAAAAAGTGGTGTTTGTAAGCCCAGTCATCAAGAAGTAAAAAAAATTGCATTCAATTTGACATCAAAAAATGTATAAATAAATTATGATTTATTAGACAATCCAATAACCTTAGTAGTTTTTTTTGCCTTGTTAAATATTCATATTTCCTTATGACAATAGATATAGGTCAAAATAAAAGAGTATTTTCCTAGTTTCTACTTTGATGAAAGTGAGAATTAGAGTTTTCTCAACCATTCCATTTTTTTTTTAAATCTCAGTTAACCAGAAAATCTGCAGAATTTGAAAAAAGGAAATACCTATATTAGTTCAACTTTCTTGAAAACTCACATTTACATGAGTAAATCAACATTCCAAAAAATTTCGTTAAACCAGTAAACAATATTTTCATTTCAATTTAACAGATTAACAAGTTGGAATAACCGTAAAACAGTTCTCTCAACTTTCTTAGTATCGCAATGTCGTTACGATTTAGTAAATGCTGCCGAATATCAAATTATCTCAGTTAATTGCCTAGGAACAACCAATTACAATGCGTTTGAATTGAAATAATTCAATTTTTTTGTCAAAAGAAAGCAACTATTATTTTTAAAGTTTGGCGCCAACGGATCCTAACCTCGGTCGTTTTCGATTGGTCAGGATCATCTGTGATATGCAGCTTGCTACTCAGCGTTGCCGTTTGTAACATAATTATCGAATTGTAAGTAATTGTAACATAATTTCTCCTCCAATCTGTTCTCAATCGATAATTGTAACATAATTTTGACCTAGAGGTTTTTCGACTATAATATAATAATATAAATAATTATATGGAAAGTACCTGAAAACAATTACGAGAGGTGTGATACTAAAAAAAAAAAGGGATATTGTTTGGATTGTGTGTGCAAGAAGAAATACAATATGTAATCCTAAAAAAAAAAAAGGTCTCCTGATTTGTGCATACAGATCAAAAAAAAATTTGTAACATAATTTTGAAGAAAAATCGATAATTCTAGCAACGCTGTACCATAATTCTCTCTTGGCTCTGTGTCTGTGGTAACGGACAACGGTAACACTGTTGCTTTGCTAGGTTGCTACTACTGCTAGACGCTAGTGTGCTGTGTGTAGGGTTGCCATCAAGTAAATTGCCGATGCCGGACAAAAATTTTAAAAACCCCGGACATTTCCGTGAAATTTTGTTTTTTCCCCGGACACCCCGTAAAATTTTTTTTTTGAATAAAATAAAACATCGTTTATATTTTAATTTTTCTACTATATTCTACATTGTAATACTTAGATAAATCAAATCACAAGGATAGATATTCAAAAAACGTGTGTTCAATCCACCACTGATACTCATCGAATACAGTATGGAAAACACGTTTTTCTGCAAAACATATGGTAACGGTAATTAACCGCGTTTACCATTGTCGACCGTTAGATGGAGCAGTTGTTTACAAAGTGTAGAACAAGTCACGAGTTCAACTCAAAGCCGCTAGATGGGCCACTTGTTTATTCAAGTTGAGATTTCTACTTAAAGTCGCAAGGTGGACTTAACGAGTAGTTGTCTAATGTTATCGAATTATGGTGGATGCATTGTTTAAACAATGGTGGAGGCATGTTCGAGGAGAGTTGCACAAAGTGCACTCTAACACCCCCTCCCATGCCGACAAGTTGGGAAAAAAAACAACGTTTTAATTTATTACGATTTTATACGAGTTTTATAGAGATAAATATCCCATCTGTTCATTTTTTATTTGGTTGTTGTGTTTCGAGTTTGTGTCCTCACTGGAACAATAAGAAAAAATCATAATTGTAGCCATCATGACGATATAGTATCAGATGACGTGGAATTAAAAAAAAATATATATATATCAATCAAGTGTAGCTCTCTAGAAACATAGTTTCAGATTGCTTCGAATTAAAGTATCAATCAAGTGTAGCTCTCTAGAAACATAGTTTCAGATTGCTTCGAACTAAAGTATCAATCAAGTGTAGCTCTCTAGAAACATAGTTTCAGATTGCTTCGAATTAAAGTATCAATCAAGTGTAGCTCTCTAGAAACATAGTTTCAGATTGCTTCGAATTAAAGTATCAATCAAGTGTAGCTCTCTAGAAACATAGTTTCAGATTGCTTCGAATTAAAGTATCAATCAAGTGTAGCTCTCTAGAAACATAGTTTCAGATTGCTTCGAATTAAAGTATCAATCAAGTGTAGCTCTCTAGAAACATAGGTACAGATTGCATCGAACTAAAGTATCAATCAAGTGTAGCTCTCTAGAAACATAGTTTCAGATTGCTTCGAATTAAAGTATCAATCAAGTGTAGCTCTCTAGAACATAGTTTCAGATTGCTTTCGAATTAAAGTATCAATCAAGTGTAGCTCTCTAGAAACATAGTTTCAGATTGCTTTCGAAACTAAAGTATCAATCAAGTATAGCGCTCTAGAAACATAGTTTCAGATTGCTTCGAATTAAAGTATCAATCAAGTGTAGCTCTCTAGAAACATAGTTTCAGATTGCTGCGAATTAAAGTATCAATCAAGTGTAGCTCTCTAGAAACATAGTTTCAGAATTGCTTCGAATTAAAGTATCAATCAAGTGTAGCTCTCTAGAAACATAGTTTTCAGATTGCTTCGAATTAAAGTATCAATCAAGTGTAGCTCTCTAGAAACATAGTTTCAGATTGCTTCGAATTAGTATCAATCAAGGTAGCTCTCTAGAAACATAGTTTCAGATTGCTTCGAATTAAAGATCAATCAAGTGTAGGTTTCAGATTGCTTCGAACTAAAGTATCAATCAAGTGTAGCTCTCTAGAAACATAGTTTCAGATTGCTTCGAATTAAAGTATCAATCAAGTGTAGCTCTCTAGAAACATAGTTTCAGATTGCTTCGAATTAAAGTATCAATCAAGTGTAGCTCTCTAGAAACATAGTTTCAGATTGCTTCGAACTAAAGTATCAATCAAGTGTAGCTCTCTAGAAACATAGTTTCAGATTGCTTCGAATTAAAGTATCAATCAAGTGTAGCTCTCTAGAAACATAGTTTCAGATTGCTTCGAATTAAAGTATCAATCAAGTGTAGCTCTCTAGAAACATAGTTTCAGATTGCTTCGAATTAAAGTATCAATCAAGTGTAGCTCTCTAGAAACATAGTTTCAGATTGCTTCGAACTAAAGTATCAATCAAGTGTAGCTCTCTAGAAACATAGTTTCAGATTGCTTCGAATTAAGGTATCAATCAATTGTAGTGAACATAGTATAAACAGGTATTTGAATTTTGTGAGTTATATTTATTCTAAAAGGGCTTTATTAAAGTAAGTAAACTGTTCTCGTTGGAGGGGTTTTGTTAGAATATCAGCAAGTTGATGCTTGGTAGAAATGTGTTCGGCTCTCAGTATGTTGTCTTCAAATAATTTTTGTTTTTGTAAGTACTTTTTCTCCATATATTTTAATCTCCCACGTGAGGTAGTCTTCTCACATTGAGTCAGGGCAGCTGTGTTATCTTCATAGATTGTGATAGGAAATTCAACGTTACATATTGTCTCTTCGGCAAGCCTAGTGATAAATAGTATATCATCTGATGCATCTGATATTGCAACATATTCAGCTTCTGCTGTGGATTTCGCTAGTGAGTGCTGCGACTTTGTTCTCCAATGTATTAAGTTACCTTGATATAGTATAATATAGACTGTTGTTGAGCATCTCGATTTTGGGTCTCCTCCAAAATCAGCATCTACATATGCTTCAAATATTTTATTGTTCGATTTACTGAAACTAATTCTAAGGTGTCGAGTTCCATTGAGATATCGGAATATGCGTTTCATCATAACCCAGTGAATATCAGAAGGATTTGCTTGGAAACGTGCTAAATAATTAACAGCAAATGTTATGTCTGGTCTAGTGAAACTGGCTAAAAATAGGAGTGCCCCAAAAGCTCTTTTGTACGGGTAATCTTTTGTACTTTCCATATTCAAGCTTTTATAATAGCTCAAAGGCATCATAGGTGTAGGTACAGGTTTAGAGTTTTCCATTCTAAATTGCTGAAGCATTTTTTTGCAATATATTCTCTTTGACATATTGATATTACATTAGATTCTTTGTGCCCTTCAAACCCTACAAATTTCTTGGGAAATCCAAGATCCTTTATTTCAAACTGAGAAGACAATAAGTTTTTAGTACTCATTATTAAATTTTCATCTTTACTGATAAGTAGCATGTCATCAACATAGAGTAAAATTAAAATCATGTTTGCATTTTCGACCTTTATGTATACACATGACTCTCGGCAGTTCCTTTTAAATCCATTCCTTTGAATAAACTCATCAAAGGTGAGATACCAACACCTAGGTGCAGTAACCAGACCATACAATGCTTTGTTGAGTTTTCCCATAAAGAGTCTGTTGTCAACTTCAGTGCCTTCAGGCAAATTTATGAATTTTTCTGTCAATTTTTCCGTGTAGAAAGGCAGTTTTTACATCTAGTTGACAGACATGCCACTTATAGAATGAAACAAAGGCTAAAAGCCATCGAATAGTGATGTATGATTTCATTTTTTACATAGGATCTTGAACCAAATTTCTTGATGTATCTCATTTCTGGTTGTTTATCATAAGCTTTTTCGAATGGAGTTACAAAATTAAGAGCTGAATGAGGAGTTCTATTATACAAGTAGGTTGCACAATGTGTGGCTAGGCCCCAGAAAGACAATGGAAACCTGAACTTATGAGCAGAGCACGAATACGTTGTTCTAATGTACGATTTAACCTTTCAACTGTTTCATTATGCTCATGTGTATAAGGTTCAGCTGTTTGTAATTCTATATTGAATTTATCAAGAATACACGTGGTTGCATTTCCAGTGTATTCTGTTCCATTGTCACATCTTATGAATTTAAATGCACTGATACTCATCGAATACAGTATGGAAAACACGTTTTTCTGCAAAACATATGGTAACGGTAATTAACCGCGTTTACCATTGTCGACCGTTAGATGGAGCAGTTGTTTACAAAGTGTAGAACAAGTCACGAGTTCAACTCAAAGCCGCTAGATGGGCCACTTGTTTATTCAAGTTGAGATTTCTACTTAAAGTCGCAAGGTGGACTTAACGAGTAGTTGTCTAATGTTATCGAATTATGGTGGATGCATTGTTTAAACAATGGTGGAGGCATGTTCGAGGAGAGTTGCACAAAGTGCACTCTAACAGTAATAGTAAATTAGATGATAGGTCATTTAGTTTGGTTAGATAGGTTAGGTACCCAAAAGTCAAAATTATTTATTAACTATAAATCAAAAGTAAGTAACAAGTTTCAATTTTCACGAGATCAAGTACTTTTTACTAATTCAACTTAACTTGGAATGTTTCAAACTCGCCAATTTTTTCCAAAATGTCTTTATTTTTCATACATTCGACTTTGTCAAAGTCGGAGCAACTCAAGTCTTTAATATTAGACTTTATTTTGATCAGAGAAGAAAGCGTATTTAGCAAGTTTCTCTCCTTCCTTCATTATTGCGACCCTAGCGAAAAAACTCACTCTACATTCGCATTGTGAGCTGCTATACAAAAATATTTCTATGCAATTTTGAGCAGTTTAGAATATAGATGTTTCGAAAAAATTCGGCCACAACTGGTTTATATTTTATAGCCCATCTCCGTCACTGACACTCAAGCTTCACACACCCGGACACAAAATTTGTCCGGGTTTTACCCGGACATATTTTGAAAGCCCCGTCCGGACGACCCCCGGACGCCCTCTGAACTAGGACAAATCCGGGGAAACCCGGACGGATGGCAACCCTAGCTGTGTGTAAACCTCAAAGGCTGCAAGCTATATTAATTTAAATATATGTTCCTTGAATTTTCGAAGTTGAATATATATGTAAATCGTCAATTTTCGGCAGTTTCGGAGAGACTGTTTCGTTATAATACTCTATACTACATAATTAACAAACCATATATATCTGTAGTGACATCAGCTTATCAGTGGGTTACAACAAATTTTATAATGTCTTCTACGCTTCTAGTTAAAAATGTTGATACTGTAAAGCAAGAAATTGATGAAATTGTTGACGTTAGAAATGAACCCATTTTGGAAGAAAGTATACCAGATGAATTCTATAATATGGAAGAAAGTAAATGTATCATTGATAAAATTATTGATGAAAATGGCAAGGTTTGGTCTAAGGATGATTTCTTAACAACTTGGTAAGATTATTATTAAACCATTATTTCTTACAATGGAGATAATTTATTGTACCTACCCCATGAACACTTGTCAAGATATCGATAGTTATGTGAGTTTTCACCAGTTGTTCTACCTGATTAGAGAAGACTTTATTCATGCTTTATACAATATTATGTATGTATGGTATACTATATGTATTTGCATATGTTAGCTAAGTATCATAATCTAAAAATGGAAAATTCAACTAAAAATCATATACTAAGATTCAGAACTTCCAAATTCTTGAGCCTTGATTTGAAATTACTCAATAATAACTTTTTTCTACGATCATAACACAATACTGCTCTTTTCTAACTGTTTTTAAGTAAACAAGAAGGTACATTGTATGTCTTCAATTTCATTGCCTTACCTAATAACACAATGAAATCATAGTAATATAATTTAGGGATATTCATTTTACATCGATGCATCGAATTCATTCGATGTATACGATACGATACATTGGATTGATTCGATGTTTTGACAAAGATTTATCTATTCAATGCATCGAGTATTTTTTATCAAAACATCGAATGTTTTTTTTGCTATTTGTTTCAGAAAATTTAGCTAAACCCAAAAAGTAATCATTCCAAACACCATGTAAAAATTTTCCTGCCTGTCGCCAACATCCGGAACGTTTAGGCACATTTAGAAGAAGAAGACCTTTTCTAATATCTCTATGGTTTGGCTATCTTGTTCTTGTTTATTGTGGTATAAGAGAGTAATGAACTTATCACTCGTTCATTTTACCACTGGCTGCTGACTAATAGTTATATGCTACGGATTATTACGATTAAGAATCTATGCTACGATTGTTTGGTGGTGTTGAGTTTACTCGTTTTCTGCGAAATTGCGACTAGTCTTATAATTATTATTGTTAATGGTTCTAAAACAACTAATAATATCTATATATATATAACTAATTTAATATCTATTTTTATGTATGGCAAATTTTGCCTCCTACAGGTCTTTTTTTTTGTGAAAGGGAATTTTTTTAATAAATATTCATTTCAATAAAACACTTCTTTGTAATTTTTACTCACAAAGCTATATTTTACTATTCTTACTGATACAATGCTATTTAACCGGCGCACAAAATCTTAAAATTTAAAGAAAAAGGAAAAAGTACTCGATGTTGAAAAACATCGATGTTTTTAAGCGATGCATCGAAAAACATCGATGCAAGGATCCGATGTTTTACATCGGGTGCATTCGCGTTGGGCGCTTACACGCTTGAAGCGTTTATAAGCTTCGTTCTCTGTGGTCGACTCGCGCTCACAAACGCTTAACTCTAAGCGTAAGCTAACCTAACTTTTGTTGTCGATAATTAATAAATTTGTAGGGAAATGTTCAAGCACAGCATTTGCGTGAACTATCGAGCTTCAGACGTTGTGTCAAAATTCCACACGATTACAAGTTTGCCAGCATATACTCCTCAACACTATAGGGTTCCAACTTCAAAAGTATATCATGTATCAGTTTTTTATTTGTTTTGAATATGGAGGGTAGAGGTAAGGAGGACCATCTCATATTGGAAAACAGTCGCAAAAGTGTCCAGTTGTAAACTGCAAATTGCAGTTCCAAAACCCTCCAGAGTGGCGCCAGAATAGCAAGAGAGCATGAAATAGGAAGGGATTCCATGCCGCGCTGTTGCCAACTTTTGTAATTGGGATTTTGAATTTTGAAAGCTAGGTTATTTAGTTTATTTTTGAATGGGTGCTTTTATTAACTTATTTATTAGTTTATTGAATTAGTTTATTTTTGAGTCACTGTATTTTCTTTCCATAGAACTCAGTTCGTCTTCCAAAATTTTTTCAAGATACATACTAGTCCAAAAATGCCGCTCTTCTGTTTAAAATGTGTAAAACTGTAATCGACTCATCGTGATATTCAAATCGCCATAAAAGATGCGCATAACATTGAACCTAAATCTACAGAGTACGATGAATCTGTTGGTAAGAATTTGTTAATGAGGTAAATAAAAGTAAAATATGACAACAGCGCGTCATTTGAAATGTACCCACTTGCTATTGTGGCGCCACCAATTTGACGATTTTTGACGGACACTTTTTCATACACAGAGATGGTCCTCCTTACTTCTACCCTCCATAGTTTTGAAGTTCATTTTCGTTTCATTGAATCTGGTAATTTATCTTCTTCTTCTTCTATTCAATTTCCTGACCTGGCAACTCAGCCATGTGGTCAAGCTCTAGTATTTCAGTAGAGATGCTCACTATAAGCGTCTGGACTATAGTTGCCATACACAACTATTCCATGTCTCTACCAACAGTATGCAGATCACCTT